>WNGS01009933.1:13563-25010 GCA_020271785.1 Procambarus virginalis | reverse complement strand
TTATCATTATCATTCGTTATCATTCATTATCATTCATTATTTATTCCTTCTTTATCATTCATTATGTATTCATTCGTTATCATTCATTATCACTGATTATCATTCACTCGTTATCATTCATTAATTATTCATTCGTTATCATTCATTATCATTCATTCGTTATTCATTATCTTATAAAGAATAAATGAAAATAATGAAGTTACTCTTTTAAACTAAGAATTTATAGCACGCCAAGTCAATACCTACTTGAAAAGTTGAAACGAATTCTACACACTCCTGTACACGATGAAATCGTCCGGTTCCGTTGAGTTTTGACTCTAGATGGCACAAAAAAAACATTAACATTGATGTCTGTCTGTCTTCCAGCGCCGACGACTGTTAATCAGAACAACACTGTTAAGCTTCGACACTAACTGTTCCGCACTGATTTACCAACACGTAAGAATAAAATAACTCTTACTTCGCGTACGGTAACTGTTGACTGTATCACTGTGTTGAGACAAGAGAGTGGGAAGCAGGGGAGTACCAGTCCATCCACCTCACTAATTGGTGTGCTGTAACTGGCTGATGCAGCACTTAACAGCCAATTCACGGATCCAGCTGAGATGCTGATGATTCCATAGTCGGTCAGAAAACGGGCGGGGCTACAGTGATTCAGAGTGGTTCGTTTAGATCACTGTTATAGTACTCTCTAATTCATGGCACTGCAGGAAATGAAGGGTTATTAAGGCTACCTCACTGTCAGTCATCATGCATACTTCAGTCCTGACCATAGTCTACCATTATAGCATACTTAGTATACATATACGCTGATAGTTCAAATCTATCAATGTATCCCTTGATCAGGGATGCTTGGAAATACTTTCAAGTACTCACGATTGAATTAGAGATTATATTAGAGAATGGATTGTATAGTTAGGCCTCTCTTAGGTTGATTAGGTGTTTAGATTCTGTTGGCAGTTATTTGTATATGAAGAGGGACGCGAAGCATTTAAAGATGTGCGATTCGATCAGAAAACGGCAGCGAATCACTGTTCGAAAAGTGTTCGGACGGTGACACTACCACCAGTCCCACAAACACACCAGTGCCCGTCCCCAGCTAGTCCCCAGTCCATCCCCATAAACAAAGATCAAAATCCATTCCATCCACCTGCCAAACCCGCTGATTTATGAATGAAAAAACGGTTTACACACGACTTTCAACTGATAACATCCGAACACTTCCGGAACAAGTGCTTTACTCGCGTCCTCTGTTCGAACCACAATTCTATAAATGCTTCACCCTACGTACTTCAAAAACAAATAATTACCAACAGACTATAACACGCGTAATTATCCACTAAATTCTAACATAATAATATTACTATGTATCCGATAATTTTTTTTTTTGGTTTTGAATACATACTGTGTTTAAATTGATACATGTTTCTTTAGCTTCGAACGCGGTATAGACGACGTAGCCTGTGTATGAGTGGGCTAAACTAGCCCAGCGTTCGCCCAGGGAGGAGGTCGAGTGAACGCCTCCCTATCCTGTCTGTCCCGCGTTCGAGGAGGTCCTTGAGCAGCAGCAGCGTCTGCCTCGCGTTAATCCTCATGCGAGGCAAGTATTGGAATATTTTCTTGTTTGCTATTTTTTCAGTGTTCTCGTGTTTTGTTTTGTTTGTTTTGATATTTGTTGTAAGTTGAAGAATTTAATCTCATCTTGATCTTCTTCTTCTTCTATCCCTCTTTATCTTGTAACCTTCTCCTGCTCCACTCCTTTTCTCGCAATCTTCTCTGATTCACTCTTTTATCTTCTTTCCATGTTTTCATTCTTATGTTTGCTGATTCCTTCATTCCTCTCCTGCCCCCCCCCCCTTCAACCAACTGTTTTACCCCCATCTCCTAACCTTTCCATCACTGCCCCTTCCGTCCTCCGTTCCATTCCATTATCGCCATGTCCATCACCCTTCCCTCCAGGCAAATTGCTAGAGGTCAGAAGGTTAGTGAGGGCTTCCATTTTCTTTGCCACTCCTTTATCGAGAGAGAGAGAGAGAGAGAGAGAGAGAGAGAGAGAGACCACTTAGCTAAACACGACCTACTTCATATTACGGGAGGGTTATTATCCCGTTTTTCATATAAGGGCCTTCTGTATCCCTTCCTCCTCCTTCTCCCTACGTTGGAGCATGCTTGGGGGCGTGAGAGGGAGAAGGAGAGCATATTGGAGGGGGTTCGAACTCGTTTACAGAATGAAGGTCGAGTCTGAGCCTTGAATGTTTTAGGTGGTAGGGCGTTTCAGCTTGGTGAGAATGTTCACTACATGCATAATCCTCGCTGCTCGCGATCCTCTTTATCCTCATTCCTCACCTCTCTCTCATCTCTAGTAGAATGGTGTACCAAAACAGACCGCGATAAATCATGAGAAATATATCTCCATTAACCGCTCTGATCCATTATATTATTTTTGCTTGCTGTCGGCCTTGTCGACAAGAGCATATATCGTATGTCTGATCTTTTCACCACACTCCTGCCCCATCTCTCAGCTCTTCTTCACTTTTGTGTAGGAAGGGGATTTTGTTTTTGTACACTTTTGTGTAGGGGAAACACTTTGTTTGGTTTCCCTTCGTGTTGGGAAAACGTAGTTTTTTTGTCCTTTTGTTTAGGGGAAAGATTTTGTTATTTTTCTCCTTTTGTGTGTGTTTGAGGACTGTTTTTGTCCATTTTTGTGTTTGGAGAAATTTGTCTTTATCCACTTTTTTGTGGAAATCTTATTCTGTTCATCTTTGTGTTAGAGAAACTTTTTTTTTGTCCATTTTTGTGTGATGGGAAACTTTGCTTTTTTTATCCTTTTTGGTATGGGAGAAGATTTTGCTTTTGTCGACATGTGTGAGGAGAATACTTTGCGTTGTGGTGTTGGTTGTTGTGGTTGACGATTCTTGATGATAAGTGGTGGTAGTGGTGGTACTTGCGATTAATGCTGGTGGTAATTAGTTTAATTACTGTTTGGGAATGAAGTTGCTGGTGGTGATTGCAGTTGCCGGGGCGACATGAATGAGTTTGGTAGTTGTGGTGATACGTGTGAGTGTAGAGATGTAATTGTTGTTATCGGAGGAGGTGATGGTGGTGATTGTGGTTGATGGTGAATTGTGCTTGTAGAGTTGAGCATCAGGTACAAGACCACCTTATGGTTATGAGATTGTGGTGGTAGTGATTGTAGTAGATAGCGAGTGTGGTTGATAGTGGTGAATGCTATTTATAGTGTCCGCTATAAGTAATGGAAACGGTATAGTTAGTCATTACACAAGGAGCCTATGAACTATCATGACCATAGCTGACTGTGTGAATTGAGGTTTAAAGACTCACCAAAGTCCACCAACAAACACCAGAATAACCCTACGCTCCCCCTACCAACTAACGTCAGAGAGACGCTCATTTTCCTCATTTCCTCACCCCCATGTTTGGCCTCATAACTACACCCATTTCTAACCCCATACATTCACCCCATCTCTCACTCATAATTAATCAACCAAGGGAACCTCTCTCCACACCGTTCGCCACATCCATAAGGGTTGAATATTCAAAGACACATGACAAGTTTGTGGTACATAATACTTTTACAGCTACTCTCGTGCTCCGGATTGGTGTAAATGCCAGATTTCCAGGATTTCCAGAACACGATGTAATCCCACTTCAGCAAACAACTGTGACCACCAATTGGTTACAACTATGTTTTCAGCGTAATATTTGTCAATGTTTACCTCATAAACATATAACATTGTGGGTAGTGTAGCACATGCAATACAGTGCAGCAACGCTGTATTCTAATACGGTACGGCAATACTTAGAGAGTTAAACCGCAAAATGTATGTTTTGAAGACAAAAATGTACATTCATACGTGGTTTGAAGGACATTACTGACGTGCTTTGCAGCTCTTGGGAGTCCGTGATTATTTATATATATATATATATATATATATATATATATATATATATATATATAGATATATATATATAAACTCATATTCATATTATATAGATATATATATATATAAAACTCATATTCATATTATATATACATATATATATATATATATATATATATATATATATATATATATAAATATATATATATATATATATATATATATATATATAATATATATATATATATATATATATATTATATATGCAAACAAGCCTGAATGGTCCCAGGACTAGATACAACTGAAAACTCACACCCCAGAAGTGACTCGAACCCATACTCCCAGGAGCAACGCAACTGGTATGTACAGGGACGCCTTAAACCACTTGACCATCACGACCGGACATAAGGAAGTGATAGCCGAGGCTATATGAACCACTTCCCCGCCGGCACTCGGATGGTAATCTTGGGCATAGCATTTTATCAAATCACCTCATTTTTTGGGGCAACACGTGAGGAACACAAATGCAAACAAGCCTGAATGGTCCCCAGGACTAGATACAACTGAAAACTCACACCCCAGAAGTGACTCGAACCCATACTCCCAGGAGCAACGCAACTGGTATGTACAGGGACGCCTTAAACCACTTGACCATCACGACCGGACATAAGGAAGTGATAGCCGAGGCTATATGAACCACTTCCCCGCCGGCACTCGGATGGTAATCTTGGGCATAGCATTTTATCAAATCACCTCATTTTTTGGGGCAACACGTGAGGAACACAAATGCAAACAAGCCTGAATGGTCCCCAGGACTAGATACAACTGAAAACTCACACCCCAGAAGTGACTCGAACCCATACTCCCAGGAGCAACGCAACTGGTATGTACAGGGACGCCTTAAACCACTTGACCATCACGACCGGACATAAGGAAGTGATAGCCGAGGCTATATGAACCACTTCCCCGCCGGCACTCGGATGGTAATCTTGGGCATAGCATTTTATCAAATCACCTCATTTTTTGGGGCAACACGTGAGGAACACAAATGCAAACAAGCCTGAATGGTCCCCAGGACTAGATACAACTGAAAACTCACACCCCAGAAGTGACTCGAACCCATACTCCCAGGAGCAACGCAACTGGTATGTACAGGGACGCCTTAAACCACTTGACCATCACGACCGGACATAAGGAAGTGATAGCCGAGGCTATATGAACCACTTCCCCGCCGGCACTCGGATGGTAATCTTGGGCATAGCATTTTATCAAATCACCTCATTTTTTGGGGCAACACGTGAGGAACACAAATGCAAACAAGCCTGAATGGTCCCCAGGACTAGATACAACTGAAAACTCACACCCCAGAAGTGACTCGAACCCATACTCCCAGGAGCAACGCAACTGGTATGTACAGGGACGCCTTAAACCACTTGACCATCACGACCGGACATAAGGAAGTGATAGCCGAGGCTATATGAACCACTTCCCCGCCGGCACTCGGATGGTAATCTTGGGCATAGCATTTTATCAAATCACCTCATTTTTTGGGGCAACACGTGAGGAACACAAATGCAAACAAGCCTGAATGGTCCCCAGGACTAGATACAACTGAAAACTCACACCCCAGAAGTGACTCGAACCCATACTCCCAGGAGCAACGCAACTGGTATGTACAGGGACGCCTTAAACCACTTGACCATCACGACCGGACATAAGGAAGTGATAGCCGAGGCTATATGAACCACTTCCCCGCCGGCACTCGGATGGTAATCTTGGGCATAGCATTTTATCAAATCACCTCATTTTTTGGGGCAACACGTGAGGAACACAAATGCAAACAAGCCTGAATGGTCCCCAGGACTAGATACAACTGAAAACTCACACCCCAGAAGTGACTCGAACCCATACTCCCAGGAGCAACGCAACTGGTATGTACAGGGACGCCTTAAACCACTTGACCATCACGACCGGACATAAGGAAGTGATAGCCGAGGCTATATGAACCACTTCCCCGCCGGCACTCGGATGGTAATCTTGGGCATAGCATTTTATCAAATCACCTCATTTTTTGGGGCAACACGTGAGGAACACAAATGCAAACAAGCCTGAATGGTCCCCAGGACTAGATACAACTGAAAACTCACACCCCAGAAGTGACTCGAACCCATACTCCCAGGAGCAACGCAACTGGTATGTACAGGGACGCCTTAAACCACTTGACCATCACGACCGGACATAAGGAAGTGATAGCCGAGGCTATATGAACCACTTCCCCGCCGGCACTCGGATGGTAATCTTGGGCATAGCATTTTATCAAATCACCTCATTTTTTGGGGCAACACGTGAGGAACACAAATGCAAACAAGCCTGAATGGTCCCCAGGACTAGATACAACTGAAAACTCACACCCCAGAAGTGACTCGAACCCATACTCCCAGGAGCAACGCAACTGGTATGTACAGGGACGCCTTAAACCACTTGACCATCACGACCGGACATAAGGAAGTGATAGCCGAGGCTATATGAACCACTTCCCCGCCGGCACTCGGATGGTAATCTTGGGCATAGCATTTTATCAAATCACCTCATTTTTTGGGGCAACACGTGAGGAACACAAATGCAAACAAGCCTGAATGGTCCCCAGGACTAGATACAACTGAAAACTCACACCCAGAAGTGACTCGAACCCATACTCCCAGGAGCGTTGCTCCTGGGAGTATGGGTTCGAGTCACTTCTGGGGTGTGAGTTTTCAGTTGTATCTAGTCCTGGGGACCATTCAGGCTTGTTTGCATTTGTGTTCCTCACGTGTTGCCCCAAAAAATGAGGTGATTTGATAAAATGCTATGCCCAAGATTACCATCCGAGTGCCGGCGGGGAAGTGGTTCATATAGCCTCGGCTATCACTTCCTTATGTCCGGTCGTGATGGTCAAGTGGTTTAAGGCGTCCCTGTACATACCAGTTGCGTTGCTCCTGGGAGTATGGGTTCGAGTCACTTCTGGGGTGTGAGTTTTCAGTTGTATCTAGTCCTGGGGACCATTCAGGCTTGTTTGCATTTGTGTTCCTCACGTGTTGCCCCAAAAAATGAGGTGATTTGATAAAATGCTATGCCCAAGATTACCATCCGAGTGCCGGCGGGGAAGTGGTTCATATAGCCTCGGCTATCACTTCCTTTTGTCCGGTCGTGATGGTCAAGTGGTTTAAGGCGTCCCTGTACATACCAGTTGCGTTGCTCCTGGGAGTATGGGTTCGAGTCACTTCTGGGGTGTGAGTTTTCAGTTGTATCTAGTCCTGGGGACCATTCAGGCTTGTCTGCATTTGTGTTCCTCACGTGTTGCCCCAAAAAATGAGGTGATTTGATAAAATGCTATGCCCAAGATTACCATCAGAGTGCCGGCGGGGAAGTGGTTCATATAGCCTCGGCTATCACTTCCTTTTGTCCGGTCGTGATGGTCAAGTGGTTTAAGGCGTCCCTGTACATACCAGTTGCGTTGCTCCTGGGAGTATGGGTTCGAGTCACTTCTGGGGTGTGAGTTTTCAGTTGTATCTAGTCCTGGGGACCATTCAGGCTTGTCTGCATTTGTGTTCCTCACGTGTTGCCCCAAAAAATGAGGTGATTTGATAAAATGCTATGCCCAAGATTACCATCCGAGTGCCGGCGGGGAAGTGGTTCATATAGCCTCGGCTATCACTTCCTTTTGTCCGGTCGTGATGGTCAAGTGGTTTAAGGCGTCCCTGTACATACCAGTTGCGTTGCTCCTGGGAGTATGGGTTCGAGTCACTTCTGGGGTGTGAGTTTTCAGTGATATATATATATATATATATATATATATAATATGAACCCAGAAGCTCCATCAATTTAAAAACGAAGATAATGTCGTTATCACGGCGAACAAGACAGTTAAGCAAGTCCCAGTTGTTTCTGGGCACAAGTGAACAGCCTAGCGGGTTTTCTTCCTATTGGGGAGTGTTGTACATGCTGCTATGGCGGTGTGTCCACTCACAGGATGAGTGGCGATGCCCAATACTTTCACTATGGCGGTGTGTCCACTCACAGGATGAGTGGCGCTGCCCAATACTGTCACTATGACGGTGTGTCCACTCACAGGATGAGTGGCGCTGCCCAATACTGTCACTATGGCGGTGTGTCCACTCACAGGATGAGTGGTGCTGCCCTATACTGTCACTATGGAGGTGTGTCCGCTCACAGGATGAGTGGTGCTGCCCAATACTGTCATTATGGCGGTGTGTCCACTCACAGGATGAGTGGCGCTGCCCAATGCTGTCACTATGGCGGTGTGTCCACTCACAGGATGAGTGACGCTGCCCAATACTGTCACTATGGCGGTGTGTCCACTCACAGCATGAGTGACGCTGCCCAATAAACTCGCCCCTCGGGGCAAAACCTAAATATTTACCATTCATAAATCAACATTAAACCCAATTACATTAAACAAAATTGAAATAGACTGTCTGCTTCCCTTATTAGTAACTGTGTTGATAAAATAACTATTAAAACAAAAAAGGTATTCATAGTTACTAAAATACAAAAATAGTGAGTGAATACACAAAATTCCAATAAAATTATATGAATTTAGCTTTTATTAAATGTATTACAAAGTAAACTTAGTGACGTCTACTTATATACAACACGTAAGTTAATAAAAAGGTTAGTGCTTGATTTACTTACATACAACATGGACCTACAGTGACATACGGTGAGCTGCAGTGAGCTACTGTAATTTACAATTATCCCAGTGATTCAAACTGATTTACACTGTTATACAATGAGTCATAAGTAGGGTAAATGACGACTACGAGTATGCGCGCCATCTGCCAGGTGGACCCCCCTGCGACTACGAGGACGCGCACCATCTGCCAGGTGAACTCCCTAGCGACTAGAGCACCGCGCGCGGGGATTTTCCTGGAAGTTGGGGCGTGTCGGACGCGTCCGGTGTTTGGGTATGTGGTCAGGGAAGATTGTGGTCATGTTGTTTGGGGGGTAGGAGAGTATGTAGGGCTATGTGGTATGTGGTTATGTTGTTAAGAGTAAATGAATATGTATGTTTGTTTTCCGTAGACTTAATCATGTGTATACAAAATAGTTTATGATTAAAGACTATGTATTGCTATGCGCCTAGAGTATGTGGTGAGTGCTCTAGAAGGCCCAACATATGTTGATTGGGTAGGGGAGGGACAGGGGTGAGGGAGGGAGGGGATAGGAAGTCTGAGGGAGAGTGAGGGGAGCTCCCCCCTCGGCGTGAGAGTGTTTAGAGCCATTTTGTGGTTTGTGGTTTTGTCAGCTTCCGTTTAGGTAGCACTTGAGAGAGTGTCGTGTTGGGTAGGGGATGGAAGCTATGTGCTTGGTATGCAGACATGTGGAGGGAGGTGGGACCCCTGCTACCTGAGAGGGAGCAGAGAGTTAAGATGGGAGAGTGAGGGGAGCTTCCCCCATGACTGGAGAGTGCTTAGAGCCATTTGTGGTTTCGACATCCATTATCCATGAAGTGCCAGGAGGGTAGGAGAGAAAGAAAGAGGCAGACAGACAGACAGACAGACAGTCAGACAGAGACAGACAGACAGACAGACAGACAGACAGACAGATAGACAGACCGGAGGGTACATAGGAGGTGATGGAGTGGCAGCAGGACGGAAGTGAACCATTAACCTTAAGCACTTTTCGATGTCTTTTAGAGGGGACTGAGAGATGCTCACCCCAGCTGGGCATCACCTGTCCATCATAAATCACTTTCTCTTTTCTAGCGTAGGTGGAGTCATATCTCCCCTCAGCAGAGATTATATGCAATAAACGGGGAAAAGTAAACACATTATATAAATTTATTTCTTTTATTAAACACTTAAGCGATTTACAACGATAATAATAATAATAAGACTTCTTGATGGTTTAGCAGACAGATGGGAAAGGCATTCATTCAGTCCATCGAAGCTTCTGGTCATCCTAGCCAATCATCCAATCTGTAGACAGATAGATTGGGAGTCATTCATCCACTCCATCGATCCTTCCCAGCACGCTAGTCTACCTGTCAATCTGTAGAAAGGGAAAAAAGGTTATAAGTTTTTTGTTGTCAATGTTGTAAAAATAAACACAGACATTATTATGTTCATCATTCATTCCTAACATAAAGTATTACTCACCGCACTATCATCCTAGCCAACTTCGTCACACAACGTTTCACACTGAGCATCAATGCCGTTTAAGCAGAAAGTTTGCTTACACACAGGCATTTTCATCTGAGCATAATTGAATTTCAACACTTTTTCATCATTCTTGCGAAATTGTCCATATTTAAATGCTTCATCAAAGTGAAGCAGGGCGTCCTCCAAGCCTAGTCTGGAAAAATGATAGGCAAAATAAACGGCGTAATTCCCACAGAAATAACTATTCAGGGATTGAATCCTTTTCTTCATAATATATAGGACATAGTCTTGGAAGTAGGACATAAACTCTTCGAAATATCTTGAATAAGATCCTATTGCAGGATTAGCGTAACTGTCTAGTATAACTATCTCGCTTCTACCTTCTTCCTTATTTACATAGAATGTTATCCAATGTCCCATTTTATTACGTGAACCAGACTCCAGAGTGTTGATTATGAACACCACAGGTCTTTTTTATGTATTTTTCTCACTATTTTCCTTACGTCATCAGCTAGGAAACATCCTAGGTAGTTTACCTTATCACCTAAATTGCTTCTGATAGCCTCATTTATTTCCAAACAATTCATATTAATATTTATCCTCGCGTATCACAAATAACGCGACGATCTGCGTTAATGCTGATCACACCTGTTGTAGACCCGTAAACTAGAATGACTTTATTTCTATCCACACCACGTTTAAATTCCAAAGCAATCCGCAGATTACCACTTTTTTCAATCGGGATGGTGTCATCTATATCCTCAGGTTGTAAATTAAAGGCCAGTATGGTTCCACCATTCACATATGTATCATAAGACAATATATTGTCTTTATCGAAGCCTAAGGCTTGTAATGCTGTGTAATACAACTTGGCGCAGTTATGAGGGAAGTCACACCCAATATTGACAATATTAGTGCTATTCTGTGATATCAATACTTTACTAAGCTCACAGTTTTCCAAATAAAGCGGGTTGCGATTATATGCACCAGACACTCCTCCATATCAAGGATGATCATATATAAATGTTCAGGTATAACAGTCCCCCACGGTTGGTCCATGGTTATCGAGCGCTGACCTGTGCCCAATATATACGTTTGTATAAAGTTTTTTTAAAAGTATATGTAATAGGAGAGTTGTTCTGCCATGGCTTTATTAACGGCTACTAATCCTTCCGGTATGGCAATACCCGATCCACCCATAGTCGTGTAGACTTGATATGTATTTAAAATTAGCGTGTTCATTATCGCTGAGTATAAACCATTTATCAGGTTTGAAGTTCGAGCCGCACCCTGATGTCCACATTATCTAAAACATATTCACTAACTGATGTGACATCCAACATTAGTTTAAAACAAGTATTCACGCCACTCGTTTCATATCAGC
>WNGS01009932.1:0-15157 GCA_020271785.1 Procambarus virginalis | reverse complement strand
GGTTCGATTTGTTCCAAACTAGGCAAATGGGCAGTTTCTTTCACTCTGATGTCCCTGTTACCTAACAGTAAACAGGTACCTGAGAGTTAGACAGCTGCTCACGGGCTGCTTCCTGGGGATGTGTGTGTGTGTGAGTTAGAAGTATATGTAGTAGACATAATAGAATATAAATTGGTTGGTTAGAAAGGCGGGGTCCAAGAGCTAAATAGCTGTTTTTTGAGGTTTTGATCTCAGAGGATTTCAGCAGGCACAAGTGATAAATATTAGGTGTGAAAAGAAAAAAAAAGTAGTTAGTGTAGTTAGTAAACAGTTGATTGACAGTTGAGAGGCGGGCCGAAAGAGCAAAGCTCAACCCCCGTAAAAATACAACTAAGTGAATACACACACACACACACACACCCACACAACACACACCAACACACAACACACACACACACACACACCACACACCACACACACACCACACACACACACCACAAGAGAATGTAAGAAGATAGGGGTAGGAAGCAGGAGACCAGATACAAGGTATCATTTGGGAGATGAAATACTTTAAAGAGTCAGAGAGAGAGAAAGACTGGGGTTGATATCACGCCAGACCTGTCCCCTGAAGCTCATATCAAGAGGATAACATCAGCAGCATATGCCAGGTTGGCTAACATAAGAACGGCCTTTAGAAACTTGTGTAAGGAATCTTTCAGAACGTTATATACCAATATGTCAGACCAATCCTGGAGTATGCGGCCCTCCAGCATGGAGTCCCTATCTAGTCAAGCATAAGACTAAACTGGAAAAGGTTCAAAGGTTTGCCACCAGACTAGTACCCGAGCTGAGAGGTATGAGCTACGAGGAGCGACTGCAGGAATTAAACCTCACTTCGTTGGAAGACAGAAGAGTTAGGGGGGACATGATCACCACATTCAAGATTCTCAGGGGAATCGACAGGGTTGATAAAGACAGGCTGTTTAACACAAGGGGCACACGCACTAGGGGACACAGGTGGAAACTGAGTGCCCAAATGAGCCACAGAGATATTAGAAAGAACTTTTTTAGTGTCAGAGTGGTTGACAAATGGAATGCATTAGGAAGCGATGTGGTGGAGGCTGACTCCATACACAGTTTCAAATGTAGATATGATAGAGCCCAGTAGGCTCAGGAACCTGTACACCAGTTGATTGGACAGAGGAGGCGGACAAAGAGCCGAAGTTCAACCCCCGCAAGCGTAAACTGGTGAAACACACACACACCACACACCCGCGCGCGCGCGGAAGGTTAATTGCCTTCTCAAACGAGGTCTCTAAATTGTTCACAAATGACCTCGTCAGGGCCGCCTCTTTGATACCCCTCGCTCTCCCGACGACCCAATTTGCTTGTTAGTAGAGTCGTTTACGTGATACACTTGTGATAAAGCAATGACCTTTTACGCGTTCCCGAGGCCATTTGAATCTAATGGGTGGTTCAGGACATGTGTGTGTGTGTGTGTGGCAAGTCTTTTGTGATAATTTAGGCTATTTTAGATATGATTTCTGATTTTAATTGCTGGATACGTAATTAAGAAATGAGTTTGTCATCTTGAGTTGCTACCTGGAAGAGCTTCACCTGCTTGAGCAAGCCCGTGAGCTCCTGCCTGTAGAGAGGTTTACCTCCCTGGGAGGATGACTCATGCAAGATCATCATCAATGAAATGGCAATGAAAAAACCAACATGATACCACAAGAAATGAGGCACAGATCTCGAGGAAATTTATAAAGAAGCCGGAGATGAACTAGATCAAATCTACACTGACGGGTCATCTAATCCTGTCAATGGCAGGGCTGGTACAGGATACACGGTAATCAAGGATAATACTTTCCAACGCAGAAATGAAGGAAGAAAACGCACGTATTGAGAAACTATGCCTCTTCAACGCAAGCAGAGCTAACTGCCATTTTAAGGCGCTAAAGTTTCTTGATTCAAAGCAGCACTGCAAAGCTAAGTAAAAATCGGGCAGAAAATCTTGCAATAGTCGGTGAAATTAAGAGAGCTGTGAGAGTTCTTACCAATCAGGGAAGAGTCATCAAGTTTCTGTGGATCCCCTCCCATGTTGGGATATGTGGGAATGAACGAGCAGATGTGCTGGCTGCTGAAGGAGACCATATTGTACTTCATACCCAAGACTCTACAAATTAGAGGTATTGTCAGGCAACATCACCGTGACAGGTAACTGAGGAAAGGAGGATAGAAGCACAAACCAGTGAATCTATACGATGGTACAACATGGTTGCAGCTGGCAATCCCAATCATTATGGCTGAAGAGGAGGAGGACGAGGGAGAGAATCAGTAATAGCGAGAATCCGTCTTGGATACAAATATCCATGGAGATATGGAATGGAAACAACAGTTGATCAGCGGAGTTGCAGAATCTGTGGTGAGAGTGACGGACACCGCCTTGAACACTATCTTGAGGTTATCTTGAGATGATTTCGGGGCTTTTTAGTGTCCCCGCAGCCCGGTCCTCGACCAGGCCTCCACCCCCAGGAAGCAGCCCGTGACAGCTGACTAACACCCAGGTACCTATTTTACTGCTAGGTAACAGGGGCATAGGATGAAAGAAACTCTGCTCATTGTTTCTCGCCGGCGCCTGGGATCGAACCCAGGACCACAGGATCACAAGTCCCGCGTGCTGTCCGCTCGGCCGACCGGCTCACTACCTAAGAGAATGTGAACATCTAAGATGTCTTTTAGATGTTCACGTTATATGTTCACAGAAATAACTGTAGAATAGTAAACTGCCACATTGGGAGTTTGGAAAATACTATCTGACAGATATAAATGTTGTTCTCAAAAGATTTCCCCATTTTGCACCCGCAAGATAACGTAAGTTTTTCAAGGTTGACAAATGTAAATCTTGAACACATCCACGAGGGCCGTGACGAGGATTCGAACCTACGTTCGAGAGCATCCCAGACGCTGCCTTAATCGACTGAGCTTCGACACGGTCAAAAGAGTTGAAACCAGAACTTCTACTAAACTTACTTTGACCCAGCAGCCTCTCCGAGGCACAAACCAGGGTTTTACAGCTAAGTCAACCAGCCTATTGACATAGCTGGAGTGCATGGGGGAGTTGTGTAAAACCCTGGTTTGTGTCTCGGAGAGGCTGCAGGATCCAAGTAAATTCAGTAGAACTTCTGGTTCCAACTCTTTTGACCGTGTCGTAGCTCAGTCGATTAAGGCAGCGTCTGGGATGCTCTCAGACGTAGGTTCGAATCCTCGTCACGGCCCTTGAGGATTTGTTTATTTAATTCATCACGCTATTGTGATTTCTGTGTGTAATGTTAATCTTCTTGTTTGATAAACTGTTCACATGAGACAGTTAAGCAAGTACAGCTGTGTCTGGGTACAAGTGACAGGATGAACAACCCAGCGGGTTTTCTTCCTATTGGGGAGTGTTGTACATGCTGCTATGGCGGTGTGTCCACTCACAGGATGAGTGGCGCTGCCCAATACTGTCACTATGGTGGTGTGTCCACTCACAGGATGAGTGACGCTGCCCAATACTGTCACTATGGCGGTGTGTCCACTCACAGGATGAGTGGCGCTGCCCAATACTGTCACTATGGCGGTGTGTCCACTCACAGGATGAGTGGCGCTGCCCAATACTGTCACTATGGTGGTGTGTCCACTCACAAGATGAGTGGCGCTGCCCAATACTGTCACTATGGTGGTGTGTCCACTCACAGGATGAGTGGCGCTGCCCAATACTGTCACTATGGCGGTGTGTCCACTCACAAGATGAGTGGCGCTGCCCAATACTGTCACTATGGCGGTGTGTCCACTCACAAGATGAGTGGCGCTGCCCAATACTGTCACTATGGTGGTGTGTCCACTCACAAGATGAGTGGCGCTGCCCAATACTGTCACTATGGCGGTGTGTCCACTCACAGGACGAGTGGCGCTGCCCAATACTGTCACTATGGCGGTGTGTCCACTCACAGGACGAGTGGCGCTGCCCAATACTGTCACTATGGCGGTGTGTCCACTCACAAGATGAGTGGCGCTGCCCAATACTGTCACTATGGCGGTGTGTCCACTCACAAGATGAGTGGCGCTGCCCAGTACTGTCACTATGGCGGTGTGTCCACTCACAAGATGAGTGGCGCTGCCCAATACTGTCACTATGGCGGTGTGTCCACTCACAGGATGAGTGGCGCTGCCCAATACTGTCACTATGGCGGTGTGTCCACTCACAGGATGAGTGGCGCTGCCCAATACTGTCACTATGGCGGTGTGTCCACTCACAGGATGAGTGGCGCTGCCTAATACTGTCACTATGGCGGTGTGTCCACTCACAGGATGAGTGGCGCTGCCTAATACTGTCACTATGGCGGTGTGTCCACTCACAGGATGAGTGGCGCTGCCCAATACTGTCACTATGGCGGTGTGTCCACTCACAGGATGAGTGACGCTGCCCAATACTGTCACTATGGCGGTGAGTCCACTCACAGGATGAGTGACGCTGCCCAATACTGTCACTATGGCGGTGTGTCCACTCACAGGATGAGTGGCGCTGCCCAATACTGTCACTATGGCGGTGTGTCCACTCACAGGATGAGTGGCGCTGCCCAATACTGTCACTATGGCGGTGCGTCCACTCACAGGATGAGTGACGCTGCCCAATACTGTCACTATGGTGGTGTGTCCACTCACAGGATGAGTGGCGCTGCCCAATACTGTGTCACTATGGCGGTGTGTCCACTCACAGGATGAGTGGCGCTGAACGAGTTTATTGAACCCCTCGTCCCATCAGTTGACAGTTAAAAGGCGGGCCCACAGAGCCAGAGCTCAACCCCGCAAGGCCAACTAGGTGAACACACACACATAAACAAAAGTGTGTCTCTCTCCCTCGTTAAGAAGATATGAAGTTGGTGGAGAATAGAGAAAGTTTGTGATTCAAAAGTGTTTGTAAGTAAGTAGTGAGTAGTTAGTTGGACGCTTGAGTGAGTTGGAGTTGTGAGGCAGTACGTGAGGAGTGAGTATAGGTGAGTAGTGACACACAATCATATATATATATATATATATATATATATATATATATATATATATATATATATATATATATATATATATATATATATATATATATATATATATATATACATATATATCAGTCTCTCTGTTGAGACCCGTCCAGGCTATTTGTTCAGGAACAGTCCTTATCTCAGTGTTGATAAACTAAGTTACATTTGTCACATGGCAGATAGTAAAGGAACGAATCCACAAGGATCCTTGATTCAGGGTTCGAACCTATGTACAGGGTGTTCCCTATAGTCATGTGTGCCACACACGTGGTACACTTAACTCTTGGTGGCATTGTCATTAACACCTGTTTCATATTCCCAGTAATTTTTGTACCCAAGCCTGAGCCACATGTGTTTAGGGGGGTTTGACTCACATACGTGTGTTTTAAACACGTGACACAACATCTGAAACATTTTCAATGTTTGGTACATTATTATTATTATTATTATTATTATTATTATTATTATTATTATTATTATTATTATTATTATTATTATTATTATTAACATCTTTATTGACAAAATTTAATTACACTTTTGGCTAATCTGAGTAATTCAATTAGATCTTATTAAAGTGAGGATAATGCTGGTACTGACTGTCACGCAGGACAGAGGGTCATACATAAGACAATAGGTCTAAACTGTAGGCTGAAGCACATATATATCATGGTTATAATCAATGGTTTAATGTATGAATATGTGAAAACAACTTTCTATTGTGCACTGCCACACAAGGGCAGGGATGGGTTCATAGGTGATGCAGCTTAGAAGTAATATATATATATAAATTGTTCTTCGTTCTTTAAAATGGACAAGCAAATTTTGGGTAAATTGTTAGGATGTCGTCCAGAACACCTGAGTCAATGCAATAGTTACACAGTTGGTGGTACAAGAGGCCAGGAGGTCTAAAGTCCTTTACGGTTTCACATTCAACAATATAGTGTTCTAGTGAATGCATTAAAGGTTTTATCACAGAGTTTACAATCTGAGTATTCTGGTAGTGGCTCAGCCTCACTAACCTGCCAGATGTGTCTATAGCCAAGGCGAATTACCACAATGACTACATCACATTGCCTGGTCCGGTTACTGGGCTAGTATAGAGCTTCATATACAAGGAGCACTGGACGCGTGATCCTGTGGTCCCGGGTTCGATCCCGGGCGCCGGCGAGAAACTAGGGGCAGAGTTTCTTTCAGAGTTTCTTTTCAACTAACAGAGTTTCTCGGAACAAAAAGTTCCAAGTAGCACGGGCTATGGTGAGCCCGGAGTGGACTGGATTTGTTCTTTTATGGGGGTGAATGTTGTCTGGGAGGTGAGGTGGGGGGAGGGGGAGAGAAGGGAGGTGTCTGGGAGGTGTCTGAGAAGTGAGAGAGGGAGAGAAGGGAGGTGTCAGGGAGGTGTCTGAGAAGTGAGAGAGGGAGAGAAGGGAGGTGTCTGAGAAGTGAGAGAGGGAGAGAAGGGAGGTGTCTGAGAAGTGAGAGAGGGAGGGAAGGGAGGTGTCTGAGAAGTGAGAGAGGGAGAGAAGGGAGGTGTCTGAGAAGTGAGAGAGGGAGAGAAGGGAGGTGTCTGAGAAGTGAGAGAGGGAGAGAAGGGAGGTGTCTGAGAAGTGAGGGGGGGAAGAGGAGGAAGGCGTTGGATAAGATCGATACAGCATCTTAAGTTGAGGTCGTAAGACTTGTGAAGTAGTGTAGAAGCAAACGAGGAAGGAATGATAGAGCCAGCAGAGGCCGCTAAGGAAAGCGTGGAGAGCAGAGGGGGAAGGAGAATACATAAGGACGAAGAAGGAGGAGGAGGAACGGAAAGGAAGTGAGAGGGGGGAGGAGAAGAGAGGTGTAATGTAGAGTGGAGAAGGAGAGGAGGAAACTGATAAACGCATAACGTCAGCTAAAGCAAGAAGGACGGAAGGAACTTCGAAGTGGATTTCGGAAGCCGAAGAATGAGAATGTTCCGAGATAACTATTGAAGTAAGTCTTTGGAGTAATGGGCAGATGAATAACTGCTGGAGAGAGAGAGAGAGAGAGAGAGAGAGAGAGAGAGAGCGAGAGAGAGAGAGAGAGAGAGAGGAAGGATGAGGGATTGAAGAGAGAGAAAAATAATAAGGTACGAAGGAGAAGCTTAATACTGATTTATGGAAACATAACACCTCGTACCTGGGACCTGAGACCTCGTACCTGAGACCTGAGACCTCGTACTGGGACCTGAGACCTGAGACCTGGGACCTGAGACCTGGGACCTGGGTGTGTTCAAGACAACTCTCATATCCACCTGGACTGGTCGATAGAACGAAGGCCTCGCGTCTTGCAAGACATGCGCGTTTGATTCCGATGGTCGAAGTAGTTAGGCACCATCTTCATATACCCAGTTTCTTCCAAGGGTATATAATGGCTTATGGCGTGCTTCATAATTACCTCATCCTTCGTAATTACCTCAATTACCTTGAGAGGGATAACTGTGTTATCGTAGAAAATAGTTGTTTATCCTGTTGGATACATGTCTCTCTGCTGTGATACTTATGAGTGAAAAGTTGCCTTTTGCAACTTTCTGCAACGTAGTTCCTTCATTGTTCCTTTGACAAAGCTTTCCAGGAATAACATAGCCTGAGGAGCAAGCAGAGAGAGTCTGTGTCTGTTTTTTCTGCTAAATATGGAAGCCGTCCCGTTTATATTCTGTCTTTTCCAGGACAGGACTTTCCGCAAACATGTAACGTCCACAACTGTTCATTTCTCCATATTCCCAGTGTGTAGTTCTATTATGTCGTTCTCTTATGCCACGACGGGTCTCGTCTCTCCTGTCCTGGAACACTTCCTCAGTTCAAGCTTCCAGTCTCCTCCAACACTGGAATAGTTCCTCCCTCCAACACTGGAAGGCTTGTTCCCTCCAACACCGGAATGAGTTTTCTCCTCCAATACCGGAATGAGTCTCTCTTCCAATACTGGAAAGAGTTTCCCTTCAGCACTGGAATNTCTTTTCACCCAGAATGTAGAAGACATCGAACATTGGAACATGAAATACCACTAGGAGCAGTGACCATTGTGTCCTAGTCTTTGACTACATGATGGAGCTTAAAATTGTGACCAACGGTCAAGAGGTACGGGGAAGGAGAATTGATTACAGAAAAGGGACTACAGAAGGATAAGGGACTACCTGGGAGAAGTGCAGTGGGAGGAAGAACTTAGAGGAAAAACAGTGCAAGGTATGATGAACCAAGTCATATTGAAATGCAAAGAGGCTGAAGAGAGATTTATTCCAACAATAAAGGAAAAAAGCAGGAGGGAATATAATAACCCATGGTTTGATAGACAATGTCAGGAAGCAAAGGTGAGAAGCAGGAGGGAGTGGAGGAAGTACAGAAGACAAAGGACAGAGGACAACAGGATTAGATGTAACAGAGCTAGGAATGATTACATTAACATAAGACGAATGTCGGAAAGAAATTATGAGAATGATATTGCAGTCAAAGCGAAAAAGCAACCTAAATTACTACATAGCCATATAAGAAGGAAGATGTCGGTAAATGACCAAGTGACAAGACTGAGGAAAACAGAAGGGGCATATACAGAAAGCGACAAGGAAATCTGCGAGGTACTGAATGCAAATTTCCATGGAGTGTTCACAACCGAGCCTGAGCAGCTCCCATTGTTAGAAGCGATTACCCTAAATGACAGACTATCAGACATAGAGGTGACAGCAGAGGAGGTAATGAAACAGTTGACAACACTGGATGCAAATAAAGCTGTTGGACCAGACAAAGTATCACCGTGGATACTTAAAGAGGCAGCGCAGGCTCTCAGTGTGCCTCTGGCAATGATCTTTAATGAGTCACTTATGTCGGGAGAATTGCCCAGTTGCTGGAAGGAGGCAAATGTCGTACCGATTTTCAAGAAAGGTGACAGGGAGGAGGCACTTAACTACAGACCCGTATCATTGACAAGCATCCCCTGCAAAATACTTGAAAGAATAATTAGGCTAAGACTTGTTGAGCACCTGGAGAGCATTGGGTTTGTAAACAAGCACCAACATGGTTTCTGGACAGGGAAATCATGCCTAACAAACCTTTTAGAATTCTATGATAAAGTAACAAGGATAAGGCAGGACAGAGAAGGCTGGGCAGACTGCATATTTCTTGACTGCCAAAAGGCCTTTGATACAGTACCGCACATGAGACTGCTATACAAACTTGAGAGGCAGGCAGGAGTAAGCGGAAAGGCCCTAGAATGGGTGAAGAACTACCTAACAGGAAGGAGCCAGAGGGTAATGGTAAGGGGCGAGAAGTCGGACTGGCGAACAGTAACAAGTGGAGTACCTCAAGGATCGGTGCTGGGACCAATCCTCTTTCTAATTTACGTAAATGACATGTTTACAGGAGTGGAATCATACATGTCAATGTTTGCGGATGACGCAAAATTAATGAGAAGAGTTGTGACAGACGAGGATTGTAGGATCCTCCAAGAGGACTTAAACAGGTTGCAGAGATGGTCAGGGAAATGGCTACTGGAGTTTAACACCAGTAAATGTAAAGTTATGGAAATGGGATCAGGTGATAGGAGACCAAAGGGACAGTACACAATGAAGGGGAACAGCCTACCTGTAACGATTCGAGAAAGAGATCTGGGAGTGGATGTGACACCTAATCTAACTCCTGAGGCACATATAAATAGGATAACGACAGCAGCGTACTCTACACTGGCGAAAATTAGAACTTCATTCAGAAACCTAAATGAGGAGGCTTTTAGGGCGCTTTACACTGCATACGTGAGACCCGTCTTAGAGTATGCCGCGCCATCATGGAGCCCCCACCTGAAGAAACACATAAGGAAACTGGAGAAGGTTCAGAGGTTTGCGACGAGGCTTGTCCCAGAGTTACGAGGGAAGGGATATGAAGAGCGACTGAAGGAACTGAACCTTACGACACTAGAGAAAAGAAGGGAGAGAGGAGATATGATAGGGACATATAAAATACTCAGGGGAATTGACAAAGTGGAAATAGATGAAATGTTCACACGTAATAATAACAGAACGAGGGGACATGGGTGGAAACTGGAAACTCAGATGAGTCACAGAGATGTTAGGAAGTTTTCTTTTAGCGTGAGAGTAGTGGAAAAATGGAATGCACTTGGGGAACAGGTCGTGGAAGCAAATACTATTCATACTTTTAAGACTAGGTATGATAGGGAAATGGGACAGGAGTCATTGCTGTAAACAACCGATAGCTGGAAAGGCGGGATCCAAGAGTCAATGCTCGATCCTGCAAGCACAAATAGGTAAGTACAAATAGGTAAGCACACACACACAGCCCCAAGCCCTCCCCCCTTTACTGCCCCCCAAACCCCCCTTATCCCCCATCCCCCCAAGCCTCTCCTCCCCCATGATCCCCCAACCCTCCCCCTCTCACCCCCCCAACCCTCCCCCTCTCACCCACCCCCTTACACACGATCCAAGCCCTTCCTCCTCCACCAGTCTCCCCGTGCCAGGTCCCCCCAGCTCCCACTCACCCCAGACCCCACAGGTCCCCCCCAGAGAAGAAGCAGAAGAGAGTCAGTTTCAGGGCAATGTACTCGAACATAGATGGGATCACAAGCAAGGCAAGGGAACTAAGGGAAAGAGCACAAGAAGTGAACCCAGATGTAATCAGACTCACTGAAACAAAACTCTCTGGAATTATAACGAATACCGTGTTTCCCCAGGAGTACACAGTAATAAGGAAAGAGAGGAAGAGGCGGAGTGGCCCTACTCATGAGAAAGGAATGGAGTTTTAAGGAGATGGCTATCCCGGGCTGTGAGGGTTTCAGAGACTACATAGCAGGCACCATGACAATGGGAGGACCAAGAATAGTAGTAGCAGTAATATACAACCCTCCACCAAATGACAGAAGACCCAGTCAAGAGTATGAAAACAACAACATGGCAGTTAACACTATAATTGAGAGGGCAGCCTCTGCTGCCTGTAGAAATAGATCCCACCTGCTCATCATGGGGGACTTCAGTCACAGAAGGATTGACTTGGAGAACAAGGAACCGCATGGAGGCGAGGATACGTGGAGAGCCAAACTATTGGAGGTGGTGACTAGAAACTTTATAACCCAGCATGTCAGAGAACCCACAAGGATGAGAGGACATGACGAACCAGCGAGACTCGACCTGGTCTTCACCCTGAACGACTCTGACATAAGAGAAATCGGTTTTGAGGCCCCAGTAGGAATGAGCGACCACAGTGTACTGGTGTTTGAGTACCTGATTGAAGAAGGGTTATTGAACTCGAGGAGGGATACCGAATCCAAAAGGTTAGCATACCGAAAGGGAAACTATGAGGAGATAAGAAAATTCCTAACAGAAATAGCATGGGAAACAGAGCTCAGGGGAAAGACGGCCCAAGATATGATGGACTATATCACGTAGAAGTGCAAGGAGGCAGCAAACAAATTTGTCCCAGTACAAAATGAAAACAGTGAAATGAAGATGAGAAACCCATGGTTTAACCAGAGATGTAGGCTAGCTAAGCAGCAAACCCCAAGATTCGCCAATCCCCATTCAAACGCACTGTTGTGAGGCGCACGACTAATCCTGGCCCGCGGCTGTGGCTGTCCGCCCTACCATCTACGCACGTGTCCGAATGGCTAGACGCGTGAGCCTTTCAACAATTCAAACAAAATTGTTGAAACCACCGCTGTGCACCATTGTAACACGGGGGGGGGGAGGGTTCTGCTGTCTACTTTCTCCCCTTTACTATCTGTATCCGTATTCTTACTTTTTCTCTCTACCAAGTGACCCCAAAACTTTCACTTTTAGCCGACCCCACGCCACGTGGTCTCAAGACGATTTACCGACTTGAGATTCTACAACTAGGCAGTGGAAACAGGAGGCCAGACACAGGATACAGAATAGGAGGTGAAGTACTCAATGACACGGACAGAGAGAAAGATCTAGGAGTTGATATCACACCAAACCTGTCTCCTGAAGCCCACATAAAGAGAATAACGTCTGCGGCATATGCGAGGCTGGCTAACATCAGAACAGCCTTCAGGAACCTGTGTAAGGAATCATTCAGAATCTTGTACACCACATATGTAAGACCAATCCTGGAGTATGCGGCTCCAGCATGGAGCCCGTACCTTGTCAAGCACAAGACGAAGCTGGAAAAAGACTAGTCTAGGTATGCCACTAGACTAGTCCCAGAACTGAGAGGCATGAGTTTCGAGGAAAAGCTGCAGGAAATGCACCTTACGACACTGGAAGACAGAGGAGTAAGGGGAGACATGATCACAACCTACGAAATCCTCAGGGGAATCGACCGGGTAAACAAGGATAAACTACTCAACACTGGTGGGACGCGAACAAGGGGACACAGGTGGAAACTGAGTGCCCACATGAGCCACAGAGACGTTAGAAGGAACTTTTTCAGTATCAGAGTAGTTAACGGATGGAATGCATTAGGCAGTGATGTGGTGGAGGCTGACTCCATACACAGTTTCAAATGTAGATATGATAGAGCCAAATAGGCTTAGGAATCTGTACACCAGTTGATTGACAGTTGAGAGGCGGGACCAAAGAGCTAAAGCTCAACCCCCGCAAGCACAAATAGGTGAGTACAAATAGGTGAGTACACACATACACACACACCCAGGAAGCAGCCCGTAGCAGGTGTTTAACTCCCAGATGCCTATTTACTGCTAGGTGAACAGGTACATCAGGGTGAAAGAAACTGGCCATTTGTTTCAGCCTCGGCCGGGAAACGAGTTAGGACTACGACCCCCGAGCGCTGTCCACTCAGCCACGAGACCCCGTAGGTCTCGTGTACTCACCTAGCTGTGTTTGCGGGGGTTGAGCTCTGGCTCTTTGGTCCCGCCTCTCAACCTTCAATCAATAGGTGTACAGATTCCTGAGCCTATTGGGCTCTATCATATCTACACTTGAAACTGTGTATGGAGTCAGCCTCCATCACATCACTTCCTAATGCATTCCATCCGTTAACTACTCTGACACTAAAAAAGTTCTTTCTAATATCTCTGTGGCTCATTTGGGCACTCAGTTTCCACCTGTGTCCTCTTGTGCGTGTGCCCCTTGTGTTAAATAGCCTATCTTTATCTACCCTATCAGGCCCCCTTCAGAATCTTGAATGTGGTGATCATGTCCCCCTAACTCTTCTGTCTTCCAGCGAAGTGAGGTTTAATTCCCGTAGTCTCTCCTCGTAGCTCATACCTCTCAGCTCGGGCACTAGTCTGGTGGCAAACCTTTGAACCTTTTCCAGTTTAGTCTTATCCTTGACTAGATATGGACTCCATGCTGGGGCTGCATACTCCAGGATTGGCCTGACATATGTGGTATTCAAAGTTCTGAATGATTCTTTACACAAGTTTCTGAATGCCGTTCGTATGTTGGCTGCCTGGCATATGCCGCTGATGTTAACCTCTTGATATGGGCTGCAGGAGATAGGTCTGGCGTGATATCAACCCCCAAGTCTTTTTCTTTCTCTGACTCCTGAAGAATTTCCTCTCCCAGATGATACCTTGTATCTGGCCTCCTGCTCCCTACACCTATCTTCATTACATTACATTTGGTTGGGTTAAACTCTAACAACCATTTGTTCGACCATTCCTTCAGTTTGTCTAGGTCTTCTTGAAGCCTCAAACAGTCCTCTTCTGTCTTAATCCTTCTCATAATTTTGGCATCGTCCGCAAACATTGAGAGAAATTAATCTATACCCTCCGGGAAATCATTTACATATATCAGAAACAAGATAGGATCGAGTACAGAGCCCTGTGGGACTCCACTGGTGACTTCACGCCAATCAGAGGTCTCACCCCTCACCGTAACTCTCTGCTTCCTATTGCTTAGGTGCTCCCTTATCCACTGGAGCACCTTACCAGCTACACCTGCCTGTCTCTCCAGCTTATGTACCAGCCTCTTATGCGGCACTGTGTCAAAGGCTTTCCGACAATACAAGAAAATGCAGTCCGCCCAGCCCTCTCTTTCTTGCTTAATCTTTGTCACCTGGTCGTAGAATTCTATTAAGTCAGTCAGGCAAGATTTACCCTCCCTAAACCCATGTTGGCGATTTGTTACGAAGTCCCTTCTCTCCAGATGTGTTACCAGGTTTTTTCTCACGATCTTCTCCATCACCTTGCATGGTATACAAGTCAAGGACACTGGCCTGTAGTTCAGTGCCTCTTGCCTGTCGCCCTTTTTGTATATTGGTACTACATTAGCAGTCTTCCATATTTCTGGTAGGTCCCCCGTTTCCAGTGACTTACTATACACTATGGAGAGTGGCAAGCAAAGTGCCTCTGCACACTCTTTCAGTACCCATGGCGAGATCCCGTCTGGACCAACAGCCTTTCTAACATCCAGATCCAGCAGGTGTCTCTTGACCTCCTCTCTCGTAATTTCGAACCTTCCAAGGCCGCATGGTTTACTTCCCTTTCTCCTAGCACAGTGACCTCACCTTGTTCTGTTGTGAAGACCTCCTGGAACCTCTTGTTGAGTTCTTCACACACCTCTTTGTCATCTCTGTATACCTGTCCTCGCCTGTTTTCTAGTCCTACACCTGTCCTCGCCTGTCCTCGCGTGTGTGCGTGCGTGCGTGCGTGCGTGTGTGAAAGCTATAAAAAGAGAGAAATGTTTTTATTAAGTCTTAAATTATTGAAAAACAGACTACACTTCCCAGCAGACAGAGGTGAGAACTACCAACCTTCCTCATCTCTAACACGGGGTCAGAATGAGAAATATTCTCCTAAGAAATTACCAAAACAGTTCTGTGTGTGTGAGAGAGAGAGAAAAGCATCGTGACTTCTCAGGTGAGATGAGGACGAGAGATGAAGACGATGATGAGAGAGAGAGTGAGAAAGACAGTGAGAGTGACTTACCGTACACTCCATTCTCATGCTTGGCAGGTTAGATGGGAAAAAATATCCTTTTATCTTGGCTACCTGTGGTTTCTCATCAGTTCTTGTCTAATACGTGAGAAATGATTTCACATTTATATATATATATATATATATATATATATATATATATATATATATATATATATATATATATATATATATATATATATATATTATATATCAGCCTGCTGATAGGGATTAATCTTTGGATGAGACACATTTCA
>WNGS01009930.1:0-13828 GCA_020271785.1 Procambarus virginalis | reverse complement strand
TTCGTATTTCTAATATTTCTCCCTGTGTTTGTTCCTTCTTTGCTCTCGTGGAGAGTCCTCCCTCCGCAGTTTTGTACATCCTTGACCCACATCACTAAAGCTTTTACCCCTCCTACGGTTCCAAAACGCTTTCATTGAGCACTTTTCTTCTCACTCGCACTACGTTCCGTCTTCATGATGGTCTAAGTCTTGGACGGTGTTGGCTACTCTGTTGTTTTTCCTGATCACACTTATATGTGTCGCTTACCTCCGGAGACTAGCATCTTCACAGCGGAGCTTTATGCTATTCTCTATGCTCTTCGTCTCCTGCTTTCTCGTTGTCAATCTTCCTTTGTAGTTGTTGTTGACTCCCGTAGTGCCCTCATAGCTCTCGGGTCCTTTAAATCCGGTTCATCCAGTGGTTGTCGAGATCCAGCATTGGCTGTTCTTGTTCACAGTAAATTTAAGTCGGTTGAGTTTTGTTGGGTTCCCAGCCATATTGGTGTGTCTTTAAATGAGCGTACGGATGCTGCCGCCAGGGAAGCTGTCCGCTCGTGTCCCATCTCTCGTAAAGGCATTCCTTATTCCGACTTTTACTCGGTTATCATTCCTCCATCCTTACCCGTTGGCAGGCTTGTTGGTCTTCTGTTACTGGTAACAAACTATGTTCTCTTAAAGGTTGTGTGTCCTCGTGGCCGTCCTCCTGCCACCGTAACCGGCGATGGGAAATGGCTTTGGCGAGTTGTGTATTGGCCATACTTTCTTAACTCATGGTCACTTGATGGAGCGCCGCCATGCTCCTTATTGTCCTAATTGCATTGTCCCTCTTACGGTCGTGCGTATCCTTGTTGAGTGTCCTGACTTCCGGGACGAGCATGTGTCTTGTTTTCCGACCGTCCCCCGTGGTCGCTTGTTTCTCGATAGTATTCTCGGTGACTCGGATACTTTTGATATCGTTCGCCTTATGCGATTCTGTTCTCGTATTGGCATCCTTGGTGACATTTAGCGCCCTCTGATTATCCCGCACATTTGATGGTGCTACATAACCTTCCCGGTTTGGTGCCTTCTTTTTGATAATTACTTACTTCTCCTTTCACCAGTCAGCCCGACAGATGTTGTGTCCATCATACACTCACTAAAAATCAAAGCTGGGAACATCAGTGAAATCCCATCCATTGTATACAAGAGCGCCTCCCATGCCCTTGCGCCACCTATAGCTCTGCTGTTCAACAAATCCCTTGAGTGTCATACCTTCCCTGGTATCCTTAAAAAAGCAAGAGAAACGCCAGTTCATAAAGGAGGTAATCCGGCAGACATAAACAATTATAGACCAGTATCAAACCTACCCATACTATCAAAAATATTTGAAAAAAATTATCTACAAACAGCTCTACTCCTATCTCGTAAAATTCGACATTCTTAGTCCCTGTCAGTTTGGCTTCCGCTCCCAAAAGAGTACCAACGATGCAATTATTAGTCTCCTTGATATAATTTACTCAGCCTGAGAAAGGCCTTTGATACTGTTAATCACAATTACCTCTTATGTAAACTCCATCATTATGGAATCCGAGGCCATGTACTGGATTATATCAAATCCTATCTTAGTGATAGACACCAATGTGTAGCCATCAATAATATAACCTCTCCCACTCTACCAATAACCGTTGGAGTGCCACAGGGCAACATCTTGGGACCTCTCCTATTTCTTATATACATCAGTGATCTGCCTAATGTCTCTAACATTCTGAAACCTTTTTTGTTTGCTGATGATACTACCCTCATCTACTCTAACCCCAACCCACATACACTAAATAATGTTGTTAATAATGAACTAAAAAAAGTCCACTTATGGATGTCAACCAACAAACTAACACTTAACATAAAAAAGACCTACTACATCTTATTTGGAAGCAAATCTACAAATGCAATTCAGCTTCAGATAGACAATGTAAACATTAGCAATAAAAATGATGGAAAGTTTCTTGGCCTATTCCTAGACAAGAGACTCAACTTCAGCATCCACATACAACACATAACTAAGAAAGTCTCTAAAACAGTTGGTATACTCTCCAAAATCAGATATTATGTACCTAACTCTGCTCTCATCTCTCTATATTATCCCTTAATCTGTCCCTATCTTAATTATGGTATCTGTGCATGGGGTTCAACCACTGCAAAGCACCTCAAGTCCATCATCATTACTCAGCAAAAATCTGCTATCAGAATAATAACAAATTCTGCTTTCAGACAACACTCAGCCCCCTTATTTAACTCCCTAAACATGCTAAACATAATCTCACTCCACAAATTCTCTTGTATCAACTACATTTACAAAACCCTATTCTTAAATGCAAATGCTGCTCTGAAACTCTCCCTGGACAGATGTAATAGGACCCATTATCATCACACCAGAAATAAATATATCTTTGATATCCCCAGAGTCAAACTTAATTTGTGCAAACACTCTATGCAAAAAATGGACCCAGTCTATGGAACTCACTCCCTATTAAATTGAAAAGCTGTCCAACTTTTACGTCATTCAAAAACAATACTAAAAAGTACCTAATTTCATCTTCATAGTTTTTTACCTTTTGCTTTAACACTCACGGCCAACGATTGCCATAGTTTTTTATTTGGTGCGGATCTCATGTCGGGTTTGGTGAAATTTTACATATATATTCCTCTAGAGCATTCTCTTGCGAACAAATTGATACCAAATTTAAATACATACATGGAATATTAAGGTGAGCAGAACGAAAAGATTATAAACATTTTAGTGTCGCCGCGTGGTCGCCCGAAACGAACGGCGCACTCCCAGAAAGTACACAGTTAACTCCCCGGCCCGCGAAAGTGTTAAAGCTCTGATTGATTACATTGACAGGCTTGATTGGTAATTTAAACATGATTAATAGACACCATACAGCAGATTGATAGCACATATAAGAAGACAGCAATGATCACAATGGTAAAGATGTTCGGATTGGGTACATAATGATTGGGAGATTGGATACCAATAGATACAGTGCAATTTTAATATACCAATGTGCTTTAATATACGTACTAATCTCTCTCATCTCATTTTTTTCTTGCAATGTATTTGTTATCATTTTATTAATTCTACTAGAATTTACCTACTTAAAATTATCTGTTAGATTAAAGACCTGCCTGAAACGTTGTGCGTACTAGTGGCTTTACAAGATTGTAAATACTATGCTATGTATTCTCACAAACCTAATGTACCTTCTTGTATTTAAATAAATAAATAAATAAATAAATCCTCTTTTAACCATGTTTCAGTAAGTAAAATAAAAGAAAATTTGTTGTCAACAGTTTCAATCAAGGCACTAATATCATCGAAGTCGGGAATTATACCTAATCGGGATTAGATATAAATCAACTCGCTCTCGCACAAGACAGCACATATATGACTTAATGCTTAAAGTCAATATGTTGATTATGAATTAGTACATATGTGGTATATTCCCCAGTTACATTGTTTCCAAGGCCCAAACTCTTCCTCACGTACTAATTCATGTCTCACAGTACCCGTCCATCGCCGTAGACAGCAGAAGAGTCGTGATTGGTTCACTTATAATGAAAATTGTAGTTTTCAGGTCCTACATGGGTTGTGAAATTTCCCTGCTATTGTTCATGCTCTTAGAATATTACAGATCAGCTACATCCTATTGAAGTTTCGTAGTTTTGTTTTGAGAAATATTAGTTGTTCTTAGTAAATTATAATAAGCACTATAAATGATTACATAGAATAATAGTGCTTCACCAATCAACCTTATATACACTAGTTTATGCTTTAAAAATCTTTAAAGAATGTATTGTAGGAACGTCAATAGAAAACGATGTTACGTTGGAATGTCTATGGGGTAAACTACTGCAAACAGGATGGTATAGTGTCTACTACCCTTGTAGGATGGGTATAGGGGTCCACTACCACCTGTTAGGTGGGTAAGGGGTCCATACCACTTGTAGGATTGGTCTGGGTCCAATAACTACCCATAGGATAGATATGGGGTCCACTACCGCCTACAGGATGGGTATATGATCCACTAATACACATAGGATGTGTATGGCGTCCACTACCACCTGCAGGATGGGTATGGGGTTCACTACTGCCAACAGGATGGGTTTGGGGGCCACTATCATCTACAGGATGAGTAAGGGGTCTACTATTTCCCACTGGATGGGTATAAGTTCCACTTCCGCCCAAAGGATGTGTGAGGCGTCCACTATTCAGCCCACAGGATGGGTATGGGGTCCACATTCACCCACAGGATGAAAATTGTGTCTACTACCGCCCACAGGATGGGTATGGCTTCCATTGCCGCCCACAGCATGAGTATACGGTCCAGTTCCAGTCCAGTACGGTCCATATGGTTAACTATACCACCGACAGGATGGGTATATCGTCTGCTACCGCCCACAGGATGGGTATGGGGTTAACTTTTTTTTATATATATACAAGAGTTGTTACATTCTTGTACAGTCACTAGTACGCATAGCGTTTCGGGCAGGTCCCTGGAGTACGACCCTCACGAAGAACCGTTTTTACAACCAAGTACACATTTTACTGTTGAGTTAAACAGAGGCTACAGTTAAGGATTTGCGCCCAGTAAATCTTCCCCGGCCAGGATACGTACCCATGACAAAGCTCTCACCCATAGGTGAGCTCAACTACCGCTCAACTACTACCCATTGGACGCGTATGGGGTTCACTCCCACCCACACGGTGGGTATTGAATCCATTACCGACCACAGGATATGGGGGGTCCACTACCACCCACATGATGGGTATGGGGTCCACTACCACCCACTAGATGGGTATGGGATCCACTAGCACCCACAAGATGGGTATGGGGTCCACTACCTCCCACAGGATGGGTATGTGGTCTACTACCACCAACTAGATGGATATGGGGTCCACTAGCACCCACTAGATGGGTATGGGGTCCACTTGCACCCACAAGATGGGTATGGGGGTCCACCCCCCCCCGAAGGATGGGTATGGGGTCCACTATCACTCACGGGCTGGGGTATGGGGGCAACTACAGCTTAAGGATAGATATAAATTCCACTACTTCCCACGGGGTGATGGTGTTGGGAGTGGTGGTGGTGTTGGGAGTGGTGGTGGTGTTGGGAGTGGTGGTGGTGTTGGGAGTGGTGGTGGTGTTGGGAGTGGTGGTGGTGTTGGGAGTGGTGGTGGTGGTGTTGGGAGTGGTGGTGGTGTTGGGAGTGGTGGTGGTGTTGGGAGTGGTGATGGTGTTGGGAGTGGTGGTGGTGTTGGGAGTGGTGGTGGTGTTGGGAGTGGTTGGGAGTTACAAGTAGAATGTTGAATTTCAAGAAAGAACAAGAATATATTATGCCTAAAGCACTAATACGCACAGCGTTTTGGGCAAGATCTGGGAAAATCCTTAAACACTAAGATTTAAGACTAATTGAGATCAACAGCATGAACTGAACTGACATATGTTGACATTTAGGAGATAAGGTAAGTTACAATTCAATTTCTTTCTTTATTATGCACCCATACCCATCCCGTGGGCGGTGGTGTAAAGGATTACAGAGACACATAATCGGTTCAGGAACTGAACCTTCTAGTTTGTTTAGCTAAGCAAATAACAATCTTTTGACGCTAGTTACAAAATTATTAATGCTATATATACATGTACACATACTCATACATACATGTACATATATATACATATACATATATACACATACATATTCAGTCACCTACACAAATACACACACATCAATAATCTTTTGTATCACAAGTGATTCAGCAAGAGGCTCACAACAGTCACTATGCAAGGCACTTTACATCTACGGTGAGTCACACAGTTACTAGTCTTGCTGCACACCCATCCAACTGGGCGGCAGCTTTACAGACATGTTCCACACCCACCCAACTGGCGGGGGCCAGCTTTACAGTCATGTGCTCCACACCCACCCAACTGGGCGGTAGCTTTACAGTCGTGTGCTCCAAACCCACGAAACTGGGCGGCAGCTTTACAGTCGTGTGCTCCACACCCACCCAACTGGGCGGCAGCTTTACAGTCATGTGCTCCACACCCACCCAACTGGGCGGCAGCTTTACAGTCGTGTGCTCCACACCCACCCAACTGGGCGGCAGCTTTACAGTCATGTGCTCCACACCCACCCAACTGGGCGGCAGCTTTACAGTCGTGTGCTCCACACCCACCTAACTGGGCGGCAGCTTTACAGTCGTGTGCTCCACACCCACCCAACTGGGCGGCAGCTTTACAGTCGTGTGCTCCACACCCACCTAACTGGGCGGCAGCTTTACAGTCGTGTGGTCACACCCACCCAACTGGGCGGTAGCTTTACAGTCGTGTGCTCCACACCCACCTAACTGGGCGGCAGCGTTACAGTCGTGTGCTCCACACCCACCCAACTGGGCGGCAGCTTTACAGCCATGTGCTCCAAACCCACCCAACTGGGCGGCAGCTTTACAGTCGTGTGCTCCACACCCACCTAACTGGGCGGCAGCTTTACAGTCATGTGCTGCACACCCACCCAACTGGGCGGCAGCTTTACAGTCATGTGCTGCACACCCACCCAACTGGGCGGCAGCTTTACAGTCGTGTGCTCCACACCCACCTAACTGGGCTGCAGCTTTACAGTCATGTGCTGCACACCCACCCAACTGGGCGGCAGCTTTACAGTCATGTGCTGCACACCCACCCAACTGGGCGGCAGCTTTACAGTCATGTGCTGCACACCCACCCAACTGGGCGGCAGCTTTACAGTCATGTGCATACATTAACTACATTAAGCAAATTTTGGATACTTCGCTAAGATTTCGGGCAGCACATCATTATGAATGAAGTACTTACAAATTTCTTGTGCACTATTGATGGTGTTATCTCTAAATTCAGCGATTTTTTCACATTCCATTATATAATGACGCAAAGTATGCGAATAGTTCTGCTGACAGAGTTTACATTTAGTCAAATCTACATCAGCAGATGTTACAAACTCCCAGAGGTACTTGTAGCCGAGCCTAAGCCTAGCAGTGGTAACATCTAGAAGTCTGCTAACATTATTGGATGACTCATAAATGTGCGGTACTTCCTGCATAGTAGAATGATGATAGATGGAGTAACTGGTGTGAATTTCACTTTGTCTCAAGTCTCCGAAATTCAGTTGATGTTCCTTGAATATTACTGCCCTCAGGCTGCTCAAAGGCAGTCCAAGTTGGTAATCAATTCCGCTTTACGAGCAAAAGTCTTCGCCAACTCATCAGTTCTATCATGTATTCGGAGACCAATATGGGAAGGAATCCACAGAAGACAGACCCTGACTCCATCACTGATTATTTCATTATATCTGTGTCTAGCTCGTCACAGTTATGCCTTGGGGAGCTGAGGGCAGTTAAGGATGACAAGGAGTCACTTACAATTAGCGTGTAAACTTTAGATTCATATACGCGCTCGAGTGCAAGGATTATGGCAACCAATTCTGTTTGAAGAGTGGAGGCCCAGTTACTTAGTCGCGCTCCACACTCATGGGAGAAGGAGCCATCTCTCCATGTCACAACAACTGCACTTCCAGCTGCACCATGGGACTGATGCAAGGATCCATCAGTGTAAATAATCTGGGAAAGGGAGCGCTCTCTGACTAAAGCATCAATTTGGCTTAAGGCATTGTACATTGCTTCTTGTCGAAGCAAGGCTTGTTCTTTAATCAGCTTCTTGGGTGGGAAAGGGAGGGACAGTAATTTGGAAAGGAGTGATCTCCCATGGGGCAGGAAAGTGTTGTGTTGTCTCTCTTGGTAGAGGTGATGAATATTATACATTCTGAGCATAATGACAGTTTGGTAATCCATTTGGAGGGATGCTGACCTTCAAGGAAGAAGGGTTGGAGGGCTTCAGTGCAAGGGTTAGGGTGGGTTAGCCTAAGCATCTTGATACCAATTAAAGCATTAATTTCAATGATACGATCACTTACACATGAAATATTCAGTTCCCTCCTCATGTTTAGTAATTTAGTTGTACGGGGCATCCGAGGATAATCCTCATGGCTTCGTTTTGCATCTTTTCCAGCCCTCCAAGCATTCTCTCAGGCACTAGAGCAAGCATGGGTGCAGCATAATCAATCAGTGACCTAATATATGAGAGATACGCCATTTTGCCAATTCTCACATTTGCATCATAGCTTGGATGGTAGCCTGCCACAGCCTTGAGAGCACGGGGCCTCTCTCTACATTAGCGACCCAGTCTGGTTACAACATTGCGGTAAAGTAGAACCTCAAGCCCAAGGTATTTGTATCTGGTTACATAGTCGAGCAGAGAGCCATCATGCAACTGCATTTTGCGAACGGCCCCACCCCGTCTGGATGGACGTCGGCTCAGGATCTTTGTTTTCTCTACTGAGATGACTAAGCATAGTTCCTGACATGTGTACAATCCAGAGTTCAGAGCATTTTGGGTGTTGGTATACCCATTGGTGTGGATCAGTATATCATCCGTATAGCTAATGATGTGTTCGCTGGGCCTCTAGTTACTAAGTTTAAAAGTACATTGATTAACACATTGAACAGAGAAGGACTAAGGACACCTCCCTGTGGAGTGACAAGTTCAAAATCTCTCGTTACACTCCTGTGCCCTTGGAACAGTACAGATGACTTCCTGTTGGACAGATAGTCTCTTATGCACCGTAGAAGCCATCCTCCAACATTCATTTTAGCAAATTCGCTCAGAATGACGTGTGGGTTAGCAATGTCAAAGGCTGACTTAAGATCTAGGAAAGTGGTATATGACCACTATCAGTATGCAGGGTGAGGAATGTGGTAATACAGTGATGTACACTCTTTCCATGCGTAAAGCCATATATCTGGGGAGACAACATGATACTAATTCTGTAAAGGAGACGGTTGAGAACCATCCTCTCAAGACACTTACAGAGACAACTAGTGAGGGAGACTGGGCGAAAAGCACTCTGCTGGTTTGGTTTAGGAATGGGAATAATAAGACTGTTGGTCCATGACTTTGGAAGCTCCCCAGTTACATAGCTCATATTACTAGTTACTTCCCAGTTACTCCCAGTTACTCCCAGTTACTCCCAGTTACTCCCCAGTTACTAAAGCTCCCCAGTTACATAGCTCATATTACTAGTTACTAGCTCGTTCCAGAAGGAACGATCATTGCAAAGAAGGAAAGTGCAGGAAGAAGATATGAAATAAAGTGTGACCAACAACTACTGGCCTTCTTTAGTGATTGTGGTATATCTGAAAACCTGAACCCGACCAATGCCAGTACTTAAAATAACTCTTTCAGTGCCTGAGCCTAACCTAACTTAATCTAACTTTGTCCAAGGTGCTGTCTCTGCCTTACCATTTACCTAATGTTCTCTCATTCATATAATTTCCTAAATAATCCGTCAAGTCTCCATGCACTTATGCAAGCATCTACCTCAGTATCATTGTAAAATTTTACTCTTAAATCTAATCTTACCCTATTCTTTTTAAAAATTAAATTTAATTGTATTGATTTATGTCATTTATTGAAATTAATTATTGATCTGATTTTGTTCTCTTAATTAAGTTCATATTAATTATAGGTTAAAAACTAAGCTAAATAAAATTTATTATCTTTAAGATTATTTTACTTTACAATTATCATTTGTCAAATTTTTTATATATTCATCTTGACAGTCTCTACTGATTTTTTGTTCTCTCCACCAGCTTGTGTTTCCTCCATGGCTATCTAGTGACTTTATTCTACTTCTAATTGTTTCATTCTTTTGTTTACTTGCATTTATTGTTGTGTTTTGCTATAATTATTCTCTAATTATAGTAGATTTAGTACCTTGTAAGCTTTTATTGTATTGTTGTGGTTTTGCTATAATTATTCTCTAATTATAGCAGACTTAGTATTTATGTAAGCATTTACTTCAGTGTCTTAGTAAATTCTTGCTCATAAATATAATCTTGCCCTGTTATTATTTTTTTATTTTTAAATTTAATTATAATTTGATTTATACATCATTTATTGTAATTAATTATTGAGCTCATTTTGTTTTCTTAAGTTCATACTAATTATTGATTCACAACTAATATTAAATAATTTATTTTTAAGATTATTTTACTTACGATTATTATTTGTCTCTTTATTTTTTGCTATATATATTCTTGTCAGTCTACTGATTTTTCTTCTCTCTTAACCTAACTACTGTATCCTTCCTGGCTATCTACGGGATCTTTACTCTACTTCAAATTGTTTCTATTTTTTGTGTACCTACGTTTATTGTTGTGTTTTGCTATAATTACTTTCTATTTACAGCAGATTTAGTATTTAACTGTTCCTGTAATTGCTTATCTTATTGTATCGTGACATTATTTTATCTATATGCTTACTGATATTGATCCTGATCGAAATCTTCTGTCCCATATCCACACAAATCAGCACATTGATCATCATTATTGCAGGTATTACACAGCAAATCTTGCAAAAAACAAACTCCTAAATAGCACCTGCTTATCAGTTTACAACCAAAATGTTAGGTCACTTGGTAAACATTTTGATGATATAAATGCACTACTTACAGCACTAGGTACTAAATTATCATTCATCATTTTAACGGAAACTTGGCTAAGTAATGACTATACCCAACTCTACAATTTAGCTGGTTATAAAGCCATTCATAACTGCAGGCCTAATAAAAAAGGAGGTGGCACAGCAATATATTACAAAGATACCTTCATTTGCAATAGTGTTATTAGTGATAGAGACGACTATTGTGAATATACCTTTGCCAAGTTCTCCAGTAAATCCCTTAAATCCTCCCTGACTATCGGTGCCATCTATAGATTTCCTAATACCAACATAGCTTCATTCTCAGACAACGTAAGGAATCTTATCATAAATAACAATCTCAACAAAAATCACATCATTCTGGGAGGTGATTTCAATATTGACCTGGGTCTTCAAAACAACCCTCAAGTTGACTATTTCCGTAACAGCATGCACTCCTGTATGCTAATCCCCACAATCACCAAGCCCACCCGAGTCACTCAAACATCTGCCACTACCCTGGATCACCTATGGACTAATATAACAGCTCCCCTTACATCTGGGGTAATTTATGACAGAACAACTGACCACTATCCTACCTTCCTCATAGCAAACATGGACACAACACCACCAGAAACCAAGAAACTCTCATTCAGGCTACACAGTGAATCAGCTTTAGGCAATCTCTCTAATGCACTTCACAATATTAACTGGGAATCTGAATTTAATAATACACAGGATATAAACTCATTAACTAACCTCTTTCTCTCCAAAACTCTAAGCCTCTACAACACTCACTGTCCCCTCCTTACCAAACAAGTAACTGATAAAAGAAAAAATAACCCGTGGCTCACAAGTGGCATAATTAAATCAATCAACAAAAAACATGAATATGAAAAGAAATTTAGGAGTGGCCTAGTTACAAAGGAAGTAGTTAAAAGGTACTCATCAGTGCTTACCAGTATCATAAGAAAAGCTAAACTTTCATATTATGAGACTAGATTCAAAGAAGCAAAAGGCAACATGAAAAGCACATGGAATACCATCTCTAATATCCTAGGAACTAAACAACACTCCCACAACCAGATAACACTCTCTAAGGATGGCCTTACACCGTCATCTGATTTAGAAATGGCGAATGAATTTAATAGCTTCTTTTCATCGATTGGTGCTAACCTTGCAAGTAAAATCCCACAGACTCAGACACATATCAACACATATCTCTCAGGCAGCTATCCAAACTCTCTTCTCCTTTCACCAGTCAGCCCGACAGATGTTGTGTCCATCATACACTCACTAAAAACCAAAGCTGGGAACATCAGTGAAATCCCATCCATTGTATACAAGAGCGCCTCCCATGCCCTTGCGCCACCTATAGCTCTGCTGTTCAACAAATCCCTTGAGTGTCATACCTTCCCTGATATCCTTAAAAAAGCAAGAGTAACGCCAGTTCATAAAGGAGGTAATCCGGCAGACATAAACAACTATAGACCAATATCAAACCTACCCATACTATCAAAAATATTTGAAAAAATTATCTACAAACAGCTCTACTATCTCGTAAAATTCGACATTCTTAGCCCCTGTCAGTTTGGCTTCCGCTCCCAAAAGAGTACCAACGATGCAATTATTAGTCTCCTTGATATAATTTACTCAGCCCTTGACAAAAATGAGTTTCCGATTGGACTCTTCATTGACCTGAGAAAGGCCTTTGATACTGTTAATCACAATTACCTCTTATGTAAACTCCATCATTATGGAATCCGAGGCCATGCACTGGACTATATCCAATCCTATCTTAGTGATAGACACCAATGTGTAGCCATCAATAATATAACCTCTCCCACTCTACCAATAACCGTTGGAGTGCCACAGGGCAGCATCTTGGGACCTCTTCTATTTCTTATATACATCAATGATCTGCCTAATGTCTCTAACATTCTGAAACCTATTTTGTTTGCTGATGATACTACCCTCATCTACTCTAACCCCAACCCACATACACTAAATAATGTTGTTAATAATGAACTAAAAAAAGTCCACTTATGGATGTCAACCAACAAACTAACACTTAACATAGAAAAGACCTACTACATCTTATTTGGAAGCAAATCTACAAATGCAATTCAGCTTCAGATAGACAATGTAAACATTAGCAATAAAAATGATGGAAAGTTTCTTGGCCTATTCCTAGACAAGAGACTCAACTTCAGTACCCACATACAACACATAACTAAGAAAGTCTCTAAAACAGTTGGTATACTCTCCAAAATCAGATATTATGTACCTAACTCTGCTCTCATCTCTCTATATTATGCACTAATCTATCCCTATCTCAACTATGGTATCTGTGCATGGGGTTCAACCACTGCAAACCACCTCAAGTCCATCATCACCCAGCAAAAATCTGCTATCAGAATAATATCAAATTCTGCTTTCAGACAACACTCAGCCCCCTTGTTTAACTCCCTAAACATGCTAAACATAATCTCACTCCACAAATTCTCTTGTGTCAACTACATTTACAAAACCCTGTTCTTAAATGCAAATCCTGCTCTGAAACTCTTCCTGGACAGATGTAATAGGACCCATTATCACCACACCAGAAATAAATATCTCTTTGATATCCCCAGAGTTAAACTTAATCTGTGTAAACACTCTATGCAAATAAAGGGACCCAGTTTATGGAACTCACTCCCTATTGAATTGAAAAGCTGTCCAACTTTTACATCATTCAAAAACAATACTAAAAAGTACCTAATTTCATCTTCATAGTTTTTCACCTTTTGCCTTAAAATTGCACTGTATCTATTGCTACCCAATCTCCCAACCTTTATGTTCCCAATTTGAACATCTTTACCATTGTGATCATTGCTGTCTTCTTATATGTGCTGCCAATCTGCTGTATGGTGTTTATTAATCTTGTTTATCTGTATCTATTGCTACCCAGTCTCCCAATCTTTATGTACCCAATCTGAACATCTTTACCATTGTGATCATTGCTGTCTTATATGTGCTGTCATCTGCTGTATGGTGTCTATTAATCTTGTTTAAATTACCAATCAAGCTGTCAATGTAATCAATCAGAGCTTTAATATACAATGTGCTTTAATATACTTACTAAGCTCTCTCATCTCATTTTTCTCTTGTAATGTTTGTTATCATTTATCAATTATGATAGAAATACCTACTTAAAATTATCTGTTAGATTAAGGACCTGCCCGAAACGCTGCGCGTACTAGTGGCTTTACAAGATTGTAATTACTGTCCTATTCAATGTATTCTCAAAACCAATGTAC
>WNGS01009928.1:0-10133 GCA_020271785.1 Procambarus virginalis | reverse complement strand
TGAATATCAGGTCGAATATCAGGTGCAACACGCAGGGCTGCAAGTAGTAATACATGTTGCAAAAAACGACAGTTTGTTGTTGTGTTTTTAAATTTAGCTACTCAGGAAGAAGTGTTCATGTAGCACTGGCTATGGTGAGCACCGACAAGCAAACACACACACTTTTCCCCAGTACTAAATGCCATCATTTCCAGCAACAAAAGATTAACTGTAAGTGTCACAAACCAATAAAATATTCCGTCGCACTTGCCCTCTTAACCACTACCACCATTTGCGTTTATCCGAACGATATTTTTGCTATGATAAAACCGGCTGGTGGCGCGGGCCACCACCGACCACCAGGGATTGCACCAAACAGTAAACAATGACACAAATGATAACCCAGACACACGAAATCAATTTATTCAGGCGCTGACCCGCTGCTGCAATCAACTCCTAGCCCAGCATGCACGTCCTTTTTTGCCGACGAAATTCCATGGCCCGCACAGAATCAATCGCAATCATGTTGTGTAAAGGCTTGACGAGCCTGAGCCTCCGTTAGTTTTTTTTCCCCTGACGAATACCAGTCCAGAGTCCCTCCAGCGTTGGGTGTACTGCCCCTGAGGAGGGTGGTAGTCGGCTGTGTATGTGTGTAGTTAGCATGTCTACCGTCGACAACAGCACTGAGGGGAGACTGCCTCTGGCAGGTGTAGACATGTCTACGTCAAGACACACTATAGGGATTAGTAGACAGAATCCTCTTTCCACCGATCTCGAATGAGTAAATTAACAACCACCGTTTTCATTATTTTGTTTCTTAAATAGTTGGTAAACATCTCGTCCTTTACCACGCTCCACCTTGATTAGAAATATTTTATTGTTTCCCTCTTAATAGTTTACTAAACTACATTTTATCACAATTTCTCCCCTCCTGACACCGTCGGCTTCCACCTGGTGTGTTACTTGTTACTGAAACACAGTAATGTTTGAGTTGCCTCATGTTTTTTATGACCCACTTTCTCTCCCATGTTCCGGGTTCTCATGCCTGCGCTTTCTGGGAACACACGCTTACTGTTCTGGGCTCTTGTCATGACCTCAAGAGCCACAGCATCGCTGGCCCAATTTCATTTCAGTGTCTATGGTAAGTTTAAAAGGCTGGTTAAAACAATGCCAGTTTACTGGGACATTTAAACAGGTCACCGTAAAACACCGAGAACTAACATTCTCTATATACAAATGATATACACTAGTTATATATAAACTGATACTTTCATCAGAACAAAGAGCTTCAACACACGCCTTCAACTACTAATATCAATGAACTTCAAGAACTGAAACACAGCTATCAAATTGCGTAACGGCTAACTACTTAGGATTAGCTGACACCAGGCTCCAACCTGGCGCAGTGATACACTAACCTAAGTAACAGTTGGAGGTGTTATACATCAGTGGGTGAGGAATCTGTCCCCTGACTTACAACGCAATAATATAATCTACGATCCTCAGTTACCCAAATTATCTACGACCTGACATAACTGATATATCTACTTAGCAGGATCCATTTACAACAGCATTACCCTTATAATATATACCTTAGTAATAAATAACAACAATATACAGCACAACCCAAGGACTGGACGTCCTCACGTCCTGGTCCTCTCGGGGAAATCAGGGAATCAGTGACTGGCCAACGGCCATGCCGGCCGAGAAGGACTTTAGTTGCCAACAGGGCAAGTCACTCCAACCTTCCTCCTCCTCATAACAGAAGCTCAAAACATAAATAATTACATCTAGTTCATACTGTACCCAATTAGATATATACATAATCCAATATATACAATACCTCAAGGTACATAAGAATACATAACAATATGTGCTAAACACATTAGGGAGTCATTTTTATGTACATCCGGCAATACTAGCTGGAGACAGTTCACCAAAGGTCAGGGGGGGGATATGGGAGGCGTTCCAGCAATTACCGGTCATCGATCGTTTACGACTAAATACGGTTATTCACATACCTCAAGTATAGGTGTATGAACAACCATAAGCTCCTGCTAGTCCACAAAAACATTCCTAATACAGGAGTAAGCTAAACAAGTAATATATGTGACTATATTAGTTTTGACCGCACATATACTTTACACCCATATATTTACTAATGGTGTAGGTGTGGTCGTAACAGTTCCCATGCCTGCGCTTTCTGAGAAAACCCCCCACGCACGTACTGTTCTTTCACCGTTTGTTTATAGTTGCTCACGCTCACGTCTGAGGATGCACAGCTCTTCTTCAGAATCACCTCACTAATATCTTCCTTTCAATAAATTATTATACATACATACACATGCACACGGGCACACGCACACACACACACACACACACACAACCACACACACAACACCACCACTGTGTATGAAGTCAGCCTCCACCACATCGCATCCTATATCTCATTCCATTTGTCAACCACTACCTGGACACTAAAAAAGTTTTTCTTCCTTAATAGCTCAGTCCCAAAATGAGCCACAGGATATTAGAAAGAACTTTTAAGTGTCAGGAGGAGTGGTTGACAAATGGAATGCATTCAGGAAGCGATGTGTGGTGGAGGCTGTCGCTCAATACACAGTTTCAAGTGTAGATATGACAGAGCCCAATAGCTCAGGAAACTATACACCTGTTGATTGACAGTTGAGAGGCGGCCAAAGAGCATAGAGCTCAACCCCCGCTAGCAAAAATCGGGTGAGTACACTAGCTGTACTCTGCCACGTGTTGCTGTGGCACAGCAATGCGGCACAGCACCTTCCCCCTCCCCCCCCCCCCCCTTTCTCTCTCACTTCTATTCGCCTCCCCTTCCCTGTCCCTTCGTCCTCCCCATCATTTCCCCACTCTCCCCGTCCCTAGTCCTCTCCACCATTCCCTTGTCCTCCTCCCACCATCAGCCTCACATCTCCCTCGTCTGATGCTGATGCACTATAAATGATCTGATGTGCCCATCAGAAAAAATGAGAACATAAATGATCTGATGTTGCCGTCACTGAAAAATAAGAACAGTTAAAAAAACGAATGAAAACAATTACAAAATAAAACAAACTATACTCACAAATGAACGGTATGGTAAACAACACAGCTAATTCCAACGCAATGTCACAAAATAATTAAATCGAAATGAAAATAAATCGAATTCTATGAAAATTAAATTTATCAATGCAATCGGAAACATTGAAATGGATTTGTAACAATATAGTGTGTTGCATTTGCTCCCAACAGATGGTGCTGTTTTTCGGAAAAAAAACATGATTTTACTGTCACAGGTGTTTCATCTATATAGTGGTATATAAAAATACGCGGGTATTTGAATGGAATGTTGTGTTAACATTTTAAAGCAATTAGTGAAGAAACTTTCAGAGATTACAGCATGTGTTGCTCCTATGTCTAACAGATGGCGCTATTTTTTTTTAAGTTTTTACCTGTCACAGGTGTCGCATGTATATAAAAAAAATGTGAGTATTCAAAAAACATTATCAAAATTTCAAAGCAATCGGTAAAGTGGTTTCGGAGATTTCCCACACACGAAAACTCAAAAGTTTTTCATAAAAAGCATGTTTTTACCTGTCACAGACGTGACATCTATATAGTAGGTATATAAAAACACGCTCGTATGCGAATGAAACGTTGTGTAAAAATTTCAAAGCAATTGGTGAAAAACTTTCGGAGATCAGCGAGTTTGAACAAACGAACATTTCCATTATGTGTATATTATATATATATATATATATATATAATATATATATATATATATATATATATATATATATATATATATATATATATATATATATATAATATATATAATATATATATTATATATATAATATACAAAAACATACAAAAAAAATAATAGGGGTGGTAGGAGAGGAAAAGAAATAAATATTCAGTGAGAATCCACAAGATCTTCTCTGAATGCTCTTGTTTTTCTTCTTCGAGGATGTGGGTCCCTGCAATTGCACCAGAGGTGGTACCCCTAAAATAAATATATATATATATAATATATATATATATATATATATATATATATTATATATTATATATATATATATATATATATATATATATATATATATATATATATATATATATATATATATATATATATATATATATATATATAAATGCCTTCAATTTGGTGCGGAGGGATGCTGTACTCCGTGCGGTTCATAGTCATTTCCCTTCCCTCTACCCTTTCGTACATTCATGCTACAGTATGGATCTTAAGCTACTTTTTGGCGAACATGAAATTGACTCGCGGGAAGGCGTCCAACAGGGTGACCCCCTTGCTCCTCTCCTTTTCTGCTTAGTCATCAAACAAGTCACAGAGGTCCTGTCCAGCGAGCTTAACATCTGGTTCTGGATGATGGTACCCTAGCTGGTTCCCAAGACTCCCTCCTGGAGGACATCAGAAAAATCCAGGAGCAAGGTGCAGTTTTAGGCCTCACCTGAACCCTTCTAAATGTGAAATAATATGTTCCAACCAGGGCATCGTAGAGAGAATAGAGGGTCTTCTGCCAAACATCCATAAAACTAAACCTGAAGACAGCACACTCCTAGGAGCTCCCCTGGGGTTGAAAGCCATCGATGAGGTCCTTGATAAGAAAATCGCCGACCTTAAGAGGATGGATGGGAGGATTGAGGATATTGATGCTCATGATGCACTCTACCTCATCACCAGATGTCTGTCCCTCCCAGGTTAACCTACTTTCTGAGGTGTCACCATCTTACAGTAGCCAAAAACTAAGTGAGTATGACCGGTTACTGAAATCAATGCTAGAAAAAGCCCTTAACCTCTCTTTTGATGACCTGCAGTGGAAACAAGCCTCTCTTCCGTAAGACTTGGGGGCCTCGAGTTCGAACAGCAACGCAAATCGCTGTTCCAGCCTTCCTGTCCTCCTTATCAGCATCCGACGACCTTGTGAAGGAAATTCTACCTGCCCACTTACATCAGCTGGCAGGTGTACATGATCCCAATTTTACACGCTGTGCCACAGAGTGGGCCTCTCGTGCAGGCCCATCACCTCAACCACCATCCCCAAAAGCCCACAGGCAATCCAGCTGGGATGGCCCCATTGTAGACAAAGTTGCTGCAGAGTGCCTGGGTGCTGCATCAACACAGCACGACATTGCTCGCCTCACAGCAGTAGCAGCCCCTCATGCAGGGGATTTCCTGTTAGCAACCCCAATGTCGGCAACTGGCACGCGTCTCACACCACACGCCCTCCGAATTGCTGTGGCCCTCCGCCTTGCTGCCCCAATCCACACCAGATATAGGTGTATTTGCGGCGAGGTGGTGGCTGACAGGTACGGCCACCATGGCCTACTCTGCCAAAGCACAGGAGGATGGCACTCGAGGCACAGTGAAGTTAACGACATCATCAAGAGGAGCCTCACCACAGCTGGATCCTCTGAATACGTTTTATTTTCTTCTCCGAGGCTATGGGTCCCCACATTGGCACCAGAGGTGGTACCCTCACAAATTTATTAAAAAAAAAAAAAAAAAAAAAAAAAAAAAAAAAAAAAATATAATATAATATATATATATATATATATATATATATATATATTATATATATATATATATATATATATATATATATATATATATTATCTAATAACACCAACACAAAACACAGCGCAGACAGAACTCGCAGCACAGACACACACAAAAAATCACAAAAACCAACACCCAAAAAAATCCAATACACAAAAACAAAAAAACAACAAATAAACCCCCCCCCCAAAAAAAAAAAAACCAGCACACACTCAATCTTCCTGTTTAGATAGTACCAAGTGTGACGATCGTCAATAGTCACAAATTCGTACGCACATAGCTTTTAGATAGTAGTAAACTGACCCTTTATAAATCTTTTATAAAAAAAATGAAGCTAAACAAAACTTAAATATTCCTAGGTCTAGTATAGCACACACACGTACTATATTAGGCCTGGGAAAGGAAGAGAAGGAAAGGTAAGGTTAGGTTAGTTCGTCTTTGTTACAAAAGAAAAAAATAATTTTCCGTTTGTCCAACTCAATAGTACCGATTTATGCTTTTAATTTCGTTGTACGTCGATATATGTGCTATGATCCTGATCGTTAACCATCGATCCTGAGGACAGGTTTTCTATGAAGGTCACACTGACGGCAAGTTAGTGTAGTACTTACCAGGCCCCGGGGAGCGGCAGGTGTGGGCGGTGGGCAGGGTGCTGGGGTGGCCTGGCCAGCTGGTAGACCTGGCCCTTGTCACGCTCCAAGTCTGGTGCTACTATCTTCCCGGGGTCGTGGGAGTGGTATAGGAGCATCTCTGCTTGATGGCGGGAGGGTGGGCGCGTGGCGCAGAGCATAAGGGCGTGTAGCAACACCAACCCACCGTCCCCGCAACCTGCAACAGAGACAGCAATTAGCGACAACTGCTCATTAAGCAAAACACTGTAGCAGCTTACAAAGAAAACACTGATTATGACTTTGGACTATCTAATGCAATTATTAGAAATATTCAAATTAAAGAAATTAATTCAGATTTAGAAGAACTAAGAAATGCCCAGAGACCTGAAAGCTGCAGTATTAAAAGCTATGACAAGTTTTGTAATAAATTTTGTATTTGTATGGGGCAGCACAGTAACCGGACCAGGCAATGTGATGTAAGGAAGTAATTATCAATAGAAGGCACCAAACCGGGAAGGCTATGTAGCACCATCAAATGTGCGGGATAATCAGAGGGCGCTAAATATCACAAAGGATGCCAATACGAGAACAAAAACGCATAAGGCGAACGATATCAAAAGTATCAGAGTCGCCAAGAATTCTATCGAGGGACAAGCGACCGCGGGAGACAGTCGGAAAACAAGACACACGCTCGTCCTGGAAGTCAGGACATTCAACAAGGATATGTGCGACCGTAAGAGGGACAATGCAATTTGGACAATAAGGAGCAGGGTGGCGCTCCATTAAGTGACCGTGAGTTAAACGGGTATGGCCAAGATGTAATCTAGCCAGAGCCGTTTCCCACCGTCGGTTATGGTGGCAGGAGGAAGGCCACTGGGACACACGACTCTTGAGAGCACGCAGTTTGTTGCAATGTGATGTAGTCATTGCGCAAATTTGCCTTGGCTATAGACACATCTGGCAGGTTAGTGAAGCTGAGCCACTACCAGAATATTCAGATTGTAAACTCTGTGATAAACCTCTAATGCATTCACTAGAACACTATATTGTTGAATGTGAAACCGTAAAAGATTTTAGACCTCCTGGCCTATTGTACCACCAACTGTGTAACTATTTCATTGACTCGGGTGTTCTGGACGACATTCTAACAATTTATCCAAAATTTGCTTGCCCATTTTAAAGAATGAAGAACAATTTTATTTAAATTACTTTCAAGCTGCATCACTTATGAACCCATCCCTGTCCCTGTGTGGCAGTGCACAGTAGAAAGTTGTTTTCACATATTCATACATTAAAACATTGATTGTAACCATGATATAATGTGCCAGTTTAGACCTATTGTCTTGTGTATGACGCTCTGTCCTGCGCGACAGTGAATACCAGCATTATCCTCACTTTAATAGGACTTAATTGAAATCCTCAGATTAGGCAAAATTGTAATTAATTTTGTCAATAAAGATGTTAATAATAATAATAAGCAGCTTACACCAGACCAGCGTGCCAGTCACTGGCAACACTCACGCATCACACTAGGTAATTCGCAGTTTATACATTGTGACCACAAGTATATATAATTACATTAGAATAGGTGTGGTCGCCACAAGCAGCACCACTGGGATGAGGTCTGACGTAGGTGGCGTGTCTGGGGCCGCCACCATATTCCTCCACACCATGATTGAATTGAAATGGAAATTGAAATAATGTATATTGAAGTATAAATTCACACAAAGGGATGAGGTAGCTCAAGCCAGTCTCACCCCGTTCAGTACGTGTTCATATATATACACACGCATCACACACAACTAACATTACGGAACATTGTGAGTGGCCAACAACATGATGGCCGACGGTGTAGCCGAGCACCAGACAATCCTCACCTTTTTCATACAAGTTTTGTGCTGTGAGCATAATATTAACTCCAGCATATACTGTTATCTTTGATTTTGTCGGCAAAGAATTTAATACTTTTTCTCAAGTGTCGAAAAGACAATTAAATTCAAGTACAATACAACAAATAGCTGCAATTAGTATAAGAGCAGGATTAAGATAATTCGAGAAATAAAACAATATCTTGCATTATTTGAATTTTAGTCATCATTAGCTCAGTAATGGATTCGTGCTCAGTACTGAGGTGCAACAACGGCTCTTACAGCAAGAGAAATGATTGCACATCGCTAACTTTGAGAACTGTGCAGACAGCTCAGCACATGTTAGTGCTTTACCACATGACCAACATGCCCCCAGCTGACCGGGAAGCCACAAAAACAATACCATGAAGGAATACGCATGTGCGGAAATAAAAACAAATTAGACAAGACCTAACTTGGAATATATATGAGCCAGAGCAGCGGTGTTGATGACCTCCCTCCGTGACTCCTGAACACACACTGACACCAGAAAGGCAACACCACCGCCAGCTTTTTTCCTTCCTAACAAAATGCATAATTCCAAACGAACCAGCTTTGCACTTACAAACTTTGGACTAAATTACTGCAAACAAACTATATCTCCAGGCCAAGATATAACCTTGCTGAACACAACGAAACATGGAATACATTTCATTCAGAACAACTTATGGGGCGGAAGTGACGATTTGGCTTTCTTAATCTCCTCCCCCCCCCGCCCTTCTAACGAGTTGAACAATCATCAAATTCTCTCTACTGGCAAGTTACTCTGACACAAATTATGAATAATATTATCAATACACTATGCAAATTATCAAATTTATAAATATGCGTAAACAAAATTCAATATTGAAAGTATGACGATACATATCTTACAGAGAAAGCTGGTGGAACTATGGCTCAGGAAAAACACCAGTTCCGCCATTTATCAACACAGTTTTACGTGGATCCGTCAGCTCTCCCTTGTGATGTGCTCACTAGCTGTGTTTGTGAGGCGTGTTTTGATACCATACACCACGTGAGATGACTGTGGGTGTTTTACAAGGAACATGTGGAGAGGAGGCTATGTACCCATAATTTATCCTTACCTCATAAGCCGGCACTCTGACATCGGCTTTTGACTGCAGTGCCACTGTGGGTATGACTCGTTCCTGTGGCCTTGTCGTCCGGTGGTCTTGACGTGTGCCAGGAATCTGTCACCACTTCTGTCTTAGTCTGGTACACGACTTAGTTCTGCACCCTCTCCCACACACTAATATGAATATTCAGCATGTTTCCTCACAGTGAGTGTTAAATGTTTGTAATTTATTCAGCTCAGGTAGTCAGGTAGGAAGCCAAGGAAAGAATATGGAGCACAGAAACACAAGTAAAAAATAAGAATATAACAAATGTTTAATGTAAAACAAAAATTATTCGACACTTAAGGAATGAGGGGGGGGGGGATCCTAACACCCCTGAGGGCCAGATTCACGAAGCAGTTACGTATGTACTTACGAACGTTTTCTTTTGCATCTTCGTAGCGGCAACGTCGGTATTCAGGTAGGCATTTAAGAAGGAAAATTTTCGTAAGTAAACGCCGTCACACTAAGAAAGTTAAACATCTGCCACTGACAGTTCTTGCTGTTTAAGGGCTGCCTCTCTTGCGAGGTAGTTACGATTAACGTAACATCAATAGGAATCAATTCTTTTGATTATGTCAAAGAAAAAATCTCACAGTAGGAACGGAGTCCTGCAGCGAGCAGGTGTTTGACGGTTGTTGAGGTGACAGCTTGAGTAACGTAACGAACATGGGTCACTGTGTATTATAAGTAAGTTGTGAATAAACCTATTTTTGCTAAACATGTGCCTTTGATGTCATTCCTCATTTGAAGTACTACCCCCCATTATTCATCTAAATTGCTACTTGACACTGTCATTAATTTCAGTTGGCTCAAGATCCAACTCAGAGCCTCAAGCACTGAATACTAATACGATGTGAAGACCCATCCGCTACCTGCAAGATTTGCTTACAAGCAAGTTGGAGAGTGCATGACCTAAGTG
>WNGS01009925.1:103855-116098 GCA_020271785.1 Procambarus virginalis | reverse complement strand
TGTGCACCCTTTACTCATCCTGTGAGTGGCAGCTAGTTTGTGCATCCCATACTCACCTGTGAGTGGCAGTTTATTGTGCACCCCATACTCATCCCTGTGAGTGGCAGTTTTATTGTGCACCCTATACTCATCCTGTGAGTGGCAGTTTATTGTGCCCCCCATGCTCATCCTGTGAGTGGCAGTTTGTGCATCCCATACTCATCCTGTGAGTGGCAGTTTATTGTGCACCCCTACTCATCCTGTGAGTGGCAGTTTATTGTGCACCCTATACTCATCCTGTGAGTTTCAGTTTATTGTGCACCCCATACTCATCCTGTGAGTGGCAGTTTTATTGTGCACCCCATACTCATCCCTGTGAGTGGCAGTTTATTGGGCACCCCCATACTCATCTGTGAGTGGCAGTTTATTGTGCACCCCATACTCATCCTGTGAGTGGTAGTTTATGTGCACCCCATACTCATCCTGTGAGTGGCATTTATTGTGCACCCCAACTCATCCTGTGAGTGCAGTTTATTGTGCACCCCATACTCATCCTGTGAGTAGCAGTTTATTGTGCACCCTATACTCATCCTGTGAGTTTGTTTAATTGTGCACCATATACTCATCCAGTGAGTGGCAGTTTATTGTGCACCCTATATTCATCCTGTGAGTGGCAGTTTATTGTGCACCCCATACTCATCCTGTGAGTGGCAGTTTTATTGGCACCCCATACTCATCCTGTGAGTGGCAGTTTATTGTGCACCCCATACTCGTCCTGTGGTGGCAGTTTATTGTGCACCCCATACTCATTCTGTGAGTGGCAGTTTTATTGTGCACCCCTACTCATCCTGTGAGTGGCAGTTTTATTGTGCACCCCATACTCATCCTGTGAGTAGCAGTTTATTGTGCACCCTATACTCATCCTGTGAGTTTCAGTTTATTGTGCATCATATACTCATCCAGTGAGTGGCAGTTTATTGTGCACCCCATACTCATCCTGTGAGTGGCAGTTATTGAGCACCCCATACTCATCCTGTGAGTGGCAGTTTATTGTGCACCCCATACTCATCCTGTGAGGGCAGTTTGTGAACCCCATACTCATCCCGTGAGTGGCAGTTTATTGTGCACCCTATACTCATCCTGTGAGTGGCAGTTTATTGTGCACCCCAAACTCATCCTGTGAGTGGCAGTTTATTGTGCACCCCAAACTCATTCTGTGAGTGGCAGTTTATTGTGCACCCCATACTCATCCTGTGAAGTGGCAGTTTATTGTGCACCCCATACTCATCCTGTAGTGCAGTTTATTGGGCACCCCATACTCATCCTGTGAGTGGCAGTTTATTGTGCACCCCATACTCATCCTGTGATGGCAGTTTATTGTGCACCCCATACTCATCCTGTGAGTGGCAGTTTATTGTGCACCCCATACTCATCCTGTGAGTGGCAGTTTATTGTGCACCCATACTCATCCTGTGAGTGGCAGTTTATTGTGCACCCTATACTCATCCTGTGAGTGTCAGTTTATTGTGCACCCCATACTCATCCTGTGAGTGGCCGTTTATTGTGCACCCCATACTCATCCTGTGAGTGGCAGTTTATTGCACCCCATACTCATCCTGTGAGTGGCAGTTTATTGTGCACCCTATACTCATCCTGTGAGTGGCAGTTTATTGTGCACCCCATACTCATCCTGTGAGTGGCAGTTTATTGTGCACCCCATACTCATCCTGTGAGTGACAGTTTATTGTGCACCCCCATACTCTTCCTGTGAGTGTCAGTTTATTGTGCACCATATACTCATCCTGTGAGTGGCACTTATTGTGCACCCCATATCATCCTGTGAGTGGCAGTTTATTGTGCACCCCATACTCATCCTGTGAGTGGCAGTTTATTGTGCACCCCATACTCATCCTGTGAGTGGCAGTTTATTGTGCACCCCATACTCATCCTGTGAGTGGCAGTTTATTATGCACCCCATACTCATCCTGTGAGTGGCAGTTTATTGTGCACCCTATACTCATCCTGTGAGTTTCAGTTTATTGTGCACCATATACTCATCCAGTGAGTGGCAGTTTATTGTGCACCCTATATTCATCCTGTGAGTGGCAGTTTATTGTGCACCCCATACTCATCCTGTGAGTGGCAGTTTATTGTGCACCCATACTCATCCTGTGAGTGGCAGTTTATTGTGCACCCCATACTCATACTGTGAGTGGCAGTTTATTGTGCACCCTATACTCATCCTGTGAGTGGCAGTTTATTGTGCACCCCAAACTCATCCTGTGAGTGGCAGTTTATTGTGCACCCCAAACTCATTCTGTGAGTGGCAGTTTATTGTGCACCCCAAACTCATTCTGTGAGTGGCAGTTTATTGTGCACCCCATACTCATCCTGTGAGTGGCAGTTTATTGTGCACCCCATACTCATCCTGTGAGTGGCAGTTTATTGTGCACCCCATACTCATCCTGTGAGTGGCAGTTTATTGTGCACCCCATACTCTTCCTGTGAGTAGCAGTTTATTGTGCACCCCATAATCATCCTGTGAGTGGCAGTTTATTGTGCACCCCATACTCTTCCTGTGAGTGTCAGTTTATTGTGCACCCTATACTCATCCTGTGAGTGGCAGTTTATTATGCACCCCATACTCATCCTGTGAGTGGCAGTTTATTGTGCACCCTATACTCATCCTGTGAGTGGCAGTTTATTGTGCACCCTATACTCATCCTGTGAGTGGCAGTTTATTGTGCACCCCATACTCATCCTGTGAGTGGCAGTTTATTATGCACCCCATACTCATCCTGTGAGTGGCAGTTTATTGTGCACCCTATACTCATCCTGTGAGTGGCAGTTTATTGTGCACCCTATACTCATCCTGTGAGTGGCAGTTTATTGTGCACCCCAAACTCATCCTGTGAGTGGCAGTTTATTGTGCACCCCAAACTCATCCTGTGAGTGGCAGTTTATTGTGCACCCCAAACTCGCTTTGAGGGCTTTGAGATGATCCCAATAATTTAGGTGCTTTATCGTTTCTGTGTATGCTGTAAGTGTTCTTCAGACATCATTATTCCCAGATCCTTTACATGCTGCTTTCCTATTATGGGCAGATTTGATTGTTTTGTACCTTGTATTATGTTAAGGTCCTTAATTTTACCATAGCTGCTTACCTGCAATTTATCACTATTTTACATCATATTATATTCTACTGCCCAGTCTAAAACTGATCATCTGCCTATAGTTTTAATGCCTCAGCAAAGATCATTTTCATGCTGAATTTTGTGTCATCTGTAAAGGATGATATGTAGCAGTTATTTTCGTTTATACCGTATCTGATACAAGAATAAGGAGTAGCAGTGGTTCAAGGACTGTACCCTGAGGTACGGAGCTTTTAACCGAGATTGGACTCGATTTTATTTGATTGACTATTACTCTTTACATTTTTAGTAACTTTTGCAGGCTATCACTCCATGATGACATTTATAAAATGCCTTTGCAGAGTCCGTGTATACCACATCTGTTTTCTATTTTTCTTCTAATGCATCAGTGATCATTATACTGGTTGAGTAGCTGCAAAAGCTATGATCATCCTGCTGTAAATCCTTGTTGGCTTGGGTTCTGGAGGGCATAAGGTCTCTAACACTGGAATATTAAAACTAAAATTAAACTAAAAATTCAAAATTAAAACTAAATGGGTAGAACACCTGGAGGAAAACGATATAATATCAGACAGACAGTATGGTTTTCGATCTGGAAGATCCTGTGTAATGAACTTGCTCAGTTTTTATGATCGAGCCACAGAGATTTTACAGGAAAGAGATGGTTGGGTTGACTGCATCTATCTGGACCTAAAAAAGGCTTTCGACAGAGTTCCCCATAAGAGGTTCTGGAAATGAACATATTGGAGGAATGACAGGTAAGCTACTAACATGGATGAAAAATTTCCTGACAGAAAAATGAGGGCCGTAATCAGAGGCAAGGTATCGGATTGGAGGAATGTTACGAGTGGAGTACCACAGGGTTCAGTTCTTGCACCAGTAATGTTCATTGTCTACATAAACGATCTACCAGTGGGAATACAGAATTACATGAACATGTTTGCTGATGATGCTAAGATAATAGGGAAGATAAGAAACCTAGATGATTGTCATGCCCTTCAAGAAGATCTGGACAAAATAAGTATATGGAGCAACATTTGGCAAATGGAATTTAATGTGAATAAATGCCATGTTATGGAATGTGGAATTGGAGAACATAGACCCCACACAACCTATAAATTATGTGAGAAATCTTTAAAGAATTCTGACAAAGAAAGGGATCTAGGGGTGGTTCTAGATAGAAAACTGTTACCTGAGGACCACATCAAGAACATTGTGCGAGGAGCCTATGCTACACTTTCTAACCTAAGAATTGCTTTTAAATACATGGATGGAGAAATACTAAAGAAATTGTTCAACTTTTATTAGACCAAAGCTGGAATATGCAGCGGTTGTATGGTGCCCTTATCTTAAGAAGCACATCAACAAACTGGAAAAGGTGCAACGACATGCCACTAAGTGGCTCCCAGAACTGAAGGACAAGAGCTGCGAGGAGAGGTTAGAGGCATTAAATATGCAAAAACTAGAAGATAGAAGAAAAAGAGGCGATATGATCACTACGTTCAAAATAGTAACAGGAATCGATAAAATTGATAGGGAAGAATTCCTGAGACCCGGAACTTCAAGAACAAGAGGTCATAGATTTAAACTAACGAAACAAAGCTGCCGGAGAAATATACTAAAATTCACTTTTGTAAATAGTGGTAGACGGTTGGAACGAGCTAAGTGAGAAGGTGGTGGAGGCCAAAACCGTCAGTAATTTTAAAGCATTATATGACAGAGTGCTGGGGAGACGGGACACCATGAGCGTAGTTCTCATCCTGTAACTACACTTAGGTAATTACTGGAGATCTGACTGCTGATCATACACTCGTCCTATACTCAAGCTGTTAAGGGGCAGCACAAGAAGAATCAGAGGGCACCAGAAGCGTACCAACTTAAGCAACCCACCCAGCCCTAATTAGTCAAAGACAAATCAATATTATAGTGGTTTAGATTCACATAGTCCTGTAATTTTGCCACTATGGAAAATAGAATGGAAAATTGCAGAGCATTAACTTGGACAGGTTGGTCATGTAAGGTTTGACTAGATGTAGGAGAAACATTTGGGCTGTTGTTGTTCAGTGTTGCTCTAGTGAGTGTGTCTCCTGGTTCTTGGACCTTACGCCCTCCTGACCCAGAGCTGGGCACCACGAACATGTAAACGATATCTGGCACAGTGTGTCTCTTTTCACTTCTGGTTACATACTCAAAAACTTTTGAGTGTGTAACGACACGGCATATATGACTTATAACCAGTGACTTGTACGGTGTTTGCATAACCTTTGGATATGCGAGACATTAAAGTGGTAACCCGAGAGTCTACTCCACACCAATATTTCCCGAGATGGGACACACATTATGGCATCTGTGTTCAGGCTACCCGCTCATTTTGCATTCCTCTTCCCTTTTAATATATCTTTCATTCTTATTTTATATTTTGATGGAAAATTGTATATCTTGGATTAATCAATGGAAATTAAAACCCCTGATGTATATTAAAATGTAACTACATATGTAGTTATATGTGGAGAAAGAAGTATAAAATGTTGGCCTAGGTAAACTGCCTTTCCCTTCTACCCAGTGGGCCAAATCAAATTGCCTGTATTCATTAAGGTAAAACAATTCTAATTTTCATCCATACCTTCTTGGTTGTTTGGGTGTTGTAGGAACCTTCACAGATGCATGCATGCATAGATAGAATTCAGTAAACATTACTGTATTAACACCAATTCCAACCTGAAACTTCTGCCCTCCTGCCAGGGGTAGGAGTAGGGGGGAGGGGCTGTAGTTCACGGCACACCGCCAATATACTACCGCTACATAGACGACATATTTGGAATCATGATAGGTCCACCGGAGAACCTAAGCGCCTTTCACACATGGGCTAACTCCATACATCCAAACCTGAGGTTCACAGTGGAACACAACACAAGGGACCTGAATTTCCTGGACACAACAGTCTCCATAAACACAGCGACCAGGCGACTAGAGATGAAGGCCTACCACAAACCAACTAACATACCTACCTGCAGTACGACTAGTCACTCACTCCCAATGAACAACTCGCTCCCATACTCCCTGGGCCTCAGACTGAAACGCATCAATAACTGCGATCAGACCCTGAAATCATAGCTAAAGGACCTCTGGGACATGTTCCGGGACCGGGGTTACCCTGAAGAAGTTCTTCACAGAGCGGCACAAGGCATCCAATCAAAGTCAAGGGAGGAACTCCTCCAACCGGTGCAACGCAAACAACAGGGTAGGGATATACTCGTAGCAACATATTTCGATGGCCTCGAAAGCAACCCCCCCCTCGAAGAACCCCCATCAAGCCCACTGAAAACGGCAATGAAACACCTTTGGGCTTGGTTGGAACGAACGTTTGGGGAACACCCATCCTGGCACAGATTTATCCAGGACCCACCCATGTTGGCCTGGAGGAGGAACAAATCCTTGAGGGACCGCCTAGTGTCGGCAGTGTTCCGCTAGCAGGTAATACACATAATGGGGATGACTGCTAATGGCCATAAATCTGTACAAAACCCATTTGCCGCCCCAGACCAGTGCACCAATAACGCGAATAAGGTAGCACACGCAATTAACTGGATCCCTGGCAGTTAACCCTTAAATGGCGCATAGCTATATACCATTTGACACCCACAGGTGCATAAAAAAAGAAATATTTTTTCTTCCTAACCTGTTAATTTGTGTTCACTGATCACGGGAAAAATAATAAAAAAATCGTAAGTTAAATATATTGGCCGCTATAGGGCAGGGAAATCTGGCACAAAACAGGCGCTCACTCGGCATGCGTCCCAGGCGGTCTGTTGATCGCCAGCTGTCAGGCTGGAGTTGCCACAAAGAGATAATTGCCTAATTATTTCAATGTCTGATTGATTTTTCGTAGTTTTTTTGCTGTAATATTATTCAATAGTGTGTAGTGTGATATATTAATGAAATGGGTGAATCATCGCTGTACTCAAAAATATGGTGTGCTTATTGTTGATTCAATTATGTTCATCAAACAGTGAACAAATACTTTGTCGGTTGTTACACTATATACACAGGTTATATATAAGTATCTGCATGTTTTGTTCACCATAACGAACCACTAAGTTGCTATTATGAGTCAAAAAGTAACGAGGAGTGACCGCCGTGTACCAGCCAGCCACTCACGCCCTCCCTCAAGTCATCTGACTCGCCCACATTCTCCTCCCACAATACTGTTTTTGCTTTTATTCACTATATACAGACGCTATATATAAGTATCTACATTCGTGTTCACCATAACGAACCACTAAGTTGGTATGCTGAGTGGCAGTGGCAGCCCGCCACTGGCTGCCACTGCCACTGATGGACCTCACAGTCAGCTGATGGCTGCCGCCCTCAAGGCCAGACGCACTAATATTTCTCCTCCAACAATACTGCTTGTGGTGTTATTACGCTATATACACACATTATATATAAATATCTACCGGTTTTATTCACCAAACTTGTACAAGTAAACTGGTATGGTGCCCAAAGACCATCGTGGTCACCAGTAAACAACACGATAATTCCTGCAGACGACGCTCCTCTCTCACCAAAATGGCGGCTCCCAACCTCCTACTCTTGCTGTTTATACTCTCTATACACACGTTATATATAAGTATCTACATTTGTTTTCACCATAACAAACCACTGAGCTGGTATGGTGAGTGCAGTCAATAAAAGGTGGCCACACACAGACAGATAACAACGCCACCACCCTCCCTCCCACAGCATTACTCCTCCCTCTATGGAGCACAGCGCTAAATATCATCACAATCCTCTTATTATCAGACCCATGGTCAGTTTTATCGCAATCAGGGGTCTTCTGTAATAATATTATTGCTACATAATAGCATGAACAAGTATATTATGGCATTTCTGGGGGGAGCCCCGTCGGCTCCCCGGAGCTATCCCAGGCTGATATGCTAATGTCAGACTTTGGCATCAGTCATGTGTATGGAGTTCTTAGGCCTACCGGGGACCACGGCCAGAACCGGGCCCCCTCAGAGAGGCAAGGGGAGCAATGGCCTATAGAAGCCCCCGTGTGATTGGAAGCATTCTATGTCTGCCATCGACCGGGACAGGCACCCAGAAAGGTAAGCGCCTCAAAACAAACCCCTATTCTGGTTAAAATTGCTACCAAAAGCCAAACTAGTGGATAGAACTCCCCAACAGAAAAACAAGCAAACTAGTATGACGTCACACGTCACCGCGCCGCTGTCTGCGCAGCTCCCCCCTCCCCGGGAGGGGGAAGGGGGAGCCCCAGACCTCCCACGCCGGCTATCCACCCATCAGTTCTTCGGCTGATGCTATAGGCACCGGTTATGTGCTCCGGCTCCAGTGGTTGTTTCAGCACTGTACCTAGAGTGTGGTGTCTGTTTTTCTAGGTGGTGCGTGAGCCGGGAGTGATTCTCCAGTACTCGGGCTGCATGCGCCTAGGGTTCCCATCCCTAGGTGCCCTGTAAGTACTGCCCTTGGGACTTGGGGCCACCTTCCACAAGTTCCTTGGGGTCTGCCCCTGCTAGGCCGTTTACTGCTTGGTTTTCGGCCGCTCTTTGTGTGCTCGGGTGTTCTGTCTCCCTTGTTCGCCTTAGAGTAAGGGGCAGTTTTGCACTGGTGGGGCGCAGGGTACTGTGCAGCTTGTCTTTCCCAATCATAGCGGCCGGCTCTGTTCCGCTTGGGTACGCTGTCCTCTTGCGGGGTTTTCTTTTTCTTTTTGTTTATCTACCTGGTGGGGGGGTCTGCCTTCGTTCTTGCCCCTGGTGTCCCTTGTGTTCTGAGTTTTCTGGTGGTACCCCCTGCTTGGTCCCCGTGAGTGTACACGTCCCGGGGGTTCAGCTCTTAGAAAGTTGTTTGGTAGTTTTGGGTGCCGGTTAGCAGTACCCTGCCTGGGATTACCTGAGCGCGAGTCCTCTTATAGTAAACGCTCGGGACCCTGGGAAACCCCTGGGGGCGCGAGGGTCCGATGGATGTGACCCCAGAGCCCCCCCCTCGCTTCCAGCGAGTTTGAGGGTTGCTCACCCCTTGTCTCTGGGTGACTCTCTGTTTTGCCTCCGTCTGCTGCCTGTGGGGTCGGTGACACCTTCGACCCAGAGTCCTGCGAGTTTGTTGCTCGTTGTGGCTCGCTTACCCAGTTGTGCACAGCTGGTGCGGGCAGCAGGGGCGTTGCACTTGAGCCTTGGTGGTGGCAACGCTCTCGTGGTAACTCCCCGGGAGCCCCGGGGCTGCCCCGTTTTGGTTCTTGTTTTTCCCCTGGATTCCCCTTCCTGCCTGCATCCGGTTCCTTACCGTCTGTAGGTTCAGGGCGGGGTTTGTTGGTGTTGAGACTCGGGCAGTCTCGGGGAAATCCCCTTCCGGGGTAGTGACGGGGGCATTTGAGCCTGTTCCTCCAGCCGTGTTGTAAGAGTCTGCCAGTGGGCTCCCTTCCTTCGTGTTTTCACGGCTGCCCCGGTTTTCTGGTACGGCCGGGGCTTTGGGGGGACGGCTCGGCCCCGGGGCCTGTCGTGTGGGTTCCCGGGGCTGGGGAGGGGCTGACTTGGGAGGCCTTAATGGCCCCGTTGGACCCCGTGGGGGTTTTTCTCCCCCTCTAGGCGGGGCTTGTGGTTACGCGGAGTAGGGTTTTCCTCCCCACTCGCCGTACGTGCTGTTGGGTGTCAGCCCCTCCCCGGGCTCGGTTCCTTGGCCTTTGAGTCGGTTGGTTCCGTCCTGTGGGTGGATGTTTCCCCCCACCCCCTTTTGGGACGGTGTTTTCGTCATGTTTCCCCGTTTTGGGGGTTCTACGTGACTCCTGGTCTCGGGTGCACCTGCGCCTTTGTGTGCCTTCGGGACTGGTTTTGGCTTCCGTGTTCTCGAGGGTTCGGGAAGGTGTTTCGCTACTTCCCGCGTTATTGGAACGTCTGTCGGCTCCTCGTCCTTGTCGCCGAGTTGGGCTACTTGTAGCCCTGTTGGGCTACTTGTAGCCCTGTTGGGCTACTTGTAGCCTTGTTGGGCTGCTTGTGGCCCGGCTGCGTGCTTTATTTTGGGCTCTGTCTTCGCTTCTTTGGCCGGTTTTATTGTTCCTGCTCACTCTTTTGGCTTCTTTTTAGTGCAGTAGTCCTGGTTGCCGCCTTCCCGCAGAGACTGTTGCGCGTTTTCGGCCAGCGTGTCATGCGCGTGCGCCGCGGAGTTTGTTTTGGTTTGGGCGGTGTGTAGTGCTGGTGTTAGACGCCTTCTTGCTCCAGTGCTTCGCCTCTCGCTCTTCTCCCTTGGCGCGGTGTGTGCCCCTTCGCTCCGGGGGTGTCCTGGGTTCCAGTTGTGGGGAGGCCGCAGAGGTTTTCTCTGTCATGGGTGTGGGCCGCCTTCTTCGCCTCTCCCCTGCTCTCCTGCAGGTCCGGCTCTGGCGTCTTCACCTGTCAGTGCTCCCAGGTTCTTCTGGGCTCGGTTGAGTCGTGTCACTTCGTGCTACCGTTAGCCAGGTGAGTTTCTGCGGTCTGGCGTCTTTTGGCAGGGTGCTGGATGCGGTGTTATATACCTGTCTTTATTTGGGTATCTTTTTGTACGACTGAGACCGTTCGCACACCAGTGTCTGTCCCCCTTTTCACCCCTTCCTGTCCCACTCTTGTGCATGTCCAACCCATGCTAGGGTCATTCAGGGGTTCCACCTTTGTTAGTGTTATGAGGTGTGGGGGTTGTGGTGTTGGTTTCTGTACTCGCCTGGTAGGGCTCCTGGCTGTGCTTGCAAGGTTTTTGCACTCTGGTTTTTGGGTCCCGCTTATCTGGTAGAACTTGCGGGATAGTACCAGTGGAGTGCAGTGGTGCTATAGGCACCATCGGGGAACACTGTATATCCTTCAGAGGTCTGCAGTTGTTAAAAGACCTACGTGCGAGCATACGCCTTCTTGCTGGAAAATTACCTTGGGGTTTTCCTTGAGGTGCTTCCGGGGCTTAGCGTCCCTGCGGCCCGGTCGTCGACCAGGCCTCCTGGACTGCTCATCCTGGCTGTTGGACGTGGCTGCTCGCTGCCTAACGTACGAGTCACAGCCTGGTTGATCGGGTATCCTTTGGAGGTGCTTCTCCAGTTCTCTCTTGAACCACCCCGTCCTCGCAACATTTAATAAGTCGTTCTTGCCTTATTAGTTACGTGCATGGGTGACATGCTAAACATCATCGTTTTCCTTTTCGGAACTTCATGGAAAACACCGACCTTCCTTACCCTACTTAGTATGTTGAAATGAGCGTCTTATGGTTTCGTAATTACAATTGTTACTTACCCTATTATAGGTGTAACAACGCTGAACACTGTGGGGGATTGCCAGTTGGCCATCTGGGGGATTGGGCCGCTCCACATGGCGCCTGCAGGCCGCTCCATGTGGCTGCCTGGTGGGCCTCCCTCTGGCCGGTCTAGCCTGGCCTCGGGCCAGGCTTGGGGTGTACGTGAGCTCCCAGTTCCTTATCCTGCCGATTTTGAGCGGGGTTTCTCCGCCGTCGGTCGCCTGGTATGCGGGTTCCTGGGCCTGCTGGGTTCTGTCGTGTCTCCGTGGGCCCTGTCTGGGGTCTGTCTGCTCCATTCTCTGCCTTTGCAGAAGCGAGTTGCTCTTTACCTGTGGCATGTTGCGGTGGTGCCTGTTGCTACTACTGCGCGTGTGCTTTAGTACCGTGTTTTGCGGTGGCGTGTCCTTATTCCTGGGGTTTTTATGCTTCTGCTCTTTCGTACTGTCTCACCCCTGTCGTTTTTCCTGGCATCTCCTTTTGTCTGTTTTGCCTGCACTTGCTGCTATGTTGGGGGCGTGGTCGGTTTCCACCACTTCCTTGCTTGTGCGTTCCTTGTTTTCCTCCTCTGCCGCAGGGGTGTTCTATGTGTGTTCCTTGGCTTCTTGGGCTTTTTTCGGCCTGGGTCCTGTGGTGTGCTTCTTTGTCTCTGTCTGTTGCAGTTGCTCGTACCTCTTGGTTCGGGTACGGTTCTGGCGGCAACCCGTCCGCCTTCTTTGGTTTCCTTGCTTGCCCTGCCAATTGGGTTTTTTCGGGGTCTGGCGATGTCCCGCGTCGGACCCGTCATTTCTGAACTCTGGCAGGTTTGCTTGCTTGGAGTTCTTCTGTTCGGCAGTTAGTTTCGTTCATTTAA
>WNGS01009925.1:82345-92448 GCA_020271785.1 Procambarus virginalis | reverse complement strand
TTTATGCACCCCATACCCAACACGTGGGCGGTAGTGGAAAGTTAGATGTGCAAATAATGGGATCAGGGACTGAACCCACACTTCATTTAGCTCACGCACAGTTACAAATCTTATGAGACTAGTTACAATTCAATTACAGTAGTCACATAAACAATGGGGTCGAGATCGATCACAAGTACAGGTTCTAAATTAAGCAACTGACATTGAAGTGCTAAGTGGTCAAAATTTAATGTTGTCCTGCACACCGCCTGCCCCATCCAGTGGGAAGCTGTGGATAGGTTACAATCACTCAGCTTGCTATCCAACAGTTAGGAAACTGGGGATGTTTGGCTACGATTTCTGGTGGCAGATCATTTGAATGAAATATTTACAATCGCTGGAACATTGGTTATTAGCAATGTCTATAACTTCACGTATCTTTCGCATTCCATCACCTAGTGAAGGAGGGGGTGCGAATAATTTAGTTGACAGTATACATTTGGTCAGGTCTCCATCGGAAGATGATTATTCCCGGAGATACTTTGGGAAGCTGGTCGGCAGACGTTCCATCTCTTGTGCCACAGCGTTCGGTGGTCGCGCCGAGTATCTTGCGGCTCCGCCTTTCCTGGGCTTGGGAGGGGGCCTTGTCGGGCTGATTCCGTCTGCCATCTGTGTCTCGCCTCAGCTGCAGGTGGTACGGTGTCCACCTGCGGTGTTTCTCTTGGCGGCGTATGGAGGTGTTGTGGCGGTCCTTCCCTTTTCCTGTCCTTCTTACGGTGGTTGTCCTCTTGCTTAGCGTCGGCTGGTTTTTGGGGGGGTTGGGGGCCGTCGTCGCGCCGCATACTGTCGCCTCCTTTTGTCCGGCGCGCGCGCGGGGCAGGCTTGCTTGCTTTCGGTATTGCATGGTGCTTCTACACCGTTAGAACGCTGTCTTGTGCGTCGTTTCCACTCCGGCCTGTTCGTGCGCCGCTTGCAACATCCTGGTCTCCGCTGTGTGCCATGGCGTCTCTGTCCGGAGCGCATTTTGCGCTGATCCCGTTCTGTTCTTCCCGGTTCGCATGTGATGGTGTCCGGGGTTGTCAGCCGTGTTCTTGCGGACTCGGCTGACTGGTTCTTAACTCATGCCAGGAGGTTCTGTGGCCTTTGCGCTCTCGCTGCCGTCGGATGACGTTGAAGCAGTCTTTGGGGCAATGGATCTGGTGTTCGTCTCGCCGGGGCCTTTGTGCTCCGCTTGATTCTTTGGTTGTTCCCAGGACATTCCGGGGCTGTGGCGGCCTTTGGTGGTTGCTGCCCGGTGTAACGCTTCCAGGGGCGAGGGGGTGCGTGGTGTCCCGCCTTCCGGTTCAGTCCCTTCGCGCGCCTCTTCATCAGTCTGGATAGCTTCTGGGAGCAGACGGGGCTCCCCCAGAAAAAACAAACAATATCGTTGAATGTGACAAACTGAAACACACAACCTCCAGCCACTTATCCATGGTTGAATGTCAACCGGAAGGCTCCACCGGCAACCACCCCCCATAGGCCAACCCTCAGCCACCTCCCTCAGGCGTCGACGACCGTTAGTTTCTTGAGTGTCTTGAAGCAACGCCTCAGCGACAACACTGCACTGGGTAGGCTATCGACCGAGACGTGGGCACAGGTCTGGGGCTCCCCCTTCCCCCTCCCGCGAGAGTACGGGGGGGTTCCTGCCGCAGACCCTAGCAGGGGCCACGGCTGGAAGATGCTGACACGTACCAAACCATAAGTTTGCTTGTTTTCTATGAGTTATGTGCCGCCAGATTCACTCACTAGTGTTTGGCTCAGATCTAGCGTAACCGCAATTTTAACCACAGACTAGGGTGTGTCCGTTGAGGCGCCCTTTTTTTTACCCTTTCTGGTTGCCTGTCCCGGCGATGGCAAGAATAGAACTGCTTCACAATCACACGGGGCTTCTCTAAGGCATTGCTCCCCATTTCCTCTCTGAGGGGGTCCGTATTGGCAGTGGTCGCGGTCGGACAGAAGAACTCCATACACGACTGATGCACCAAAGTCTGATTAGCATATTCAGCCTGGGATAGCTCCGGGGAGCCTCCGGCTCGAACATCGCTCACCCCAGAAAAATGGCCCGTTTCCATTAACAAACATCGGACCGCTCGGTTTTTAGAGACGTATTACAACTGGGTCACCACAGCACGACACAACACAAGCGCACGACACCGCTGTGAGCTATGAATGCAGCGCACAGGCATAAAGGCCCAACTGGTAGCCTTACCTACGACTTACTGACGGCCCTAACACCCGGGACAGTTTGGTCCAACGACTTTTTTTTTTAAAATGGCGTAGTTTACATAGAGCCCCCCGATGAAGGTCGGTGAACCCCGTGTAAATCGCGGGCGTTTACACATCTGAGCTTACGTAACCTCCAAACGCATTCATATGACCGGCAGATGCGCAAAACATTTTCCGCGCAAGTACGTCAAAAGAGCATCATATGAGATGCGCATGCGCAACTGAACGGGTTAAATGACACGCTAAAAAACCTTTAGCTGACCAAGACCAACCAGCAACTCCATGGGGAACAACATTCCGGGAGAACCTGGGGGATAAGGCACCAACCTGCGACGGCGCCCCGGGAATACTCACAGCATCAAAGTGGTAATAAAGTCACACAGACAGGCATTAACAGTGGAAACAAGGACACACCAGGTAGATTTAGAAGGCTAACAAGTACACTCCACACAGACTAAGTTGGTAGCCGGCAAGCGACCACACCTTACAGCTTCCTCTTTTATCTCATCTCATAGCGAGCCCGGACGTCACTAACCAACCAACATCCAATAACCACCCACCTCACCAGCCACCCCCTCTACCACCACCATCCTTACCATCATCACCACAACACTAATCACCCACGGACAGGCGGACGCTAAGGTGTCAGGGTTTGCCAGTTTAAAACTCTAAGGATCAAGAAGGCCCACTTGAGGACCAAGGGTTCAAGGTACAAATAGGGAAGAGGCCATGCGACGTGTCAAGGGTTCCCAGATAAATTAGGGAATTGAGGCCACAGGCAGTGCAAGGGTTCAGGTAAATTAGGCACCATCTCTCACCAAATCACCCGACTCACCTAATCACACCCCCCTTACCAATGCCCCACGACTCAACAGCCACCACAACACGGCACCAGAACACCTTCACCCCTCACCCGCCCCCACCACCCACTAACACCCCACCTCACCTCTACACACTCCCTCCCTAACCCACACTCTCCATAACCCCCCAACTCATCATGACAACCCACCCTACTACACCCCGGACCACTCCTCTCCAGCCACACCATCCCAGTCCCACCATCCCTCACCATTATCCATCCCACCACATTCCAGAAGAGGCCACTGGAGTGTCAAGGATTCCAGGTAAACTCTACGGAACATTTTTGTGGTTTTCAACACTTCAGATGCACGAAAAATAATTTCGGGAGATAATTGAAGTTGTTAAGAGTTCTTATGGGAGGAAACATTCAAAATTTTTCAAAGTTCAGTTATTATGAAAATATTTCAGAGTTCGTGTAATCATAGTACTATTTTACGTTTAAGGACCGAAATTTTCAAACAGACCATTTTCGGAGAATATTGTCATAGAAGTGTTGTTAAGGAAAACAGACAACTTAGCAATAACGTTTAGTTTGTTGTTATCCATTTACGTTATTTGTTCACTGCTAAAAAGTATCTGATTTTCACAGAGACCATATTGAGATCCGATTTTCACAGAGTCCATTTTCAGACGGAATTTCTTCAGAGTCCAGTAAAAGACCTCAACATTTTCAGAGCTCCAGTAGAATCGAAGAATAGTCAGAGTCCATTATAGACCGTTCTGGGACTAGTCTAGTAGCATACTTTGGACTTTTTCCAGCTTCGTCTTGTGTGCGTGTGCGCGTGCGTGTGTTGTTGTTGTACTCAGTTGTACTCACGAGTTGAGGAGCATGGAGAATGTATGAACTGGATGCCAGATCCACTTGCATACCAGAATTACAGATACAACTACACACCGAAAGGGAACCACAACTACAACAGGCAACTGCCCTACAACAATCAGCCTGGTCAGAACAAACTCAATATGTCCACGCATATGGGCTTGCCGAAAAAGTCTCCCAGTCAAACTATCACTAATAGAGTAACCTCATTCATCTTTGCCAATATACAAGGACTGAAAACAAGAACAAACAATAAAGTACAGTTCATAAATGGCCTCCTCACGGAATCAAATGCAGTATTTGGAGCTTTCACTTAAACCCATGCAGGGGAATTCTTGGACAGTGAGATCTGGATTCCAGGATATAACCTATACAGGTGTGATAGGAAAATTAGGTCACATGGAGGAGTGGGTCTGTATATTAGGGAAGACCTTGTGTGCTCGGAGCTCCTAAACGTTACAAATGAGGTGATAGAGGTACTGGGATTAAAAATAGAGAAAATAAATTTAGTGATTATTCTAATATACAAACCGCCAGATGCAACGGCTGAGGAATTCACAGAACAGATAAACAAAATAGAGAATAGCCTTGATAATTTGGAGAACCCAATACCTGATATTATCTTCTTAGGTGACTTCAACTTGCCTAGTCTCAGGTGGAGAATAGCAAACAATAATATTATACCAGGGAATCTATCAGGACCTAACCAACCACAGATTAGAGAACTACTTAGATTCTGTGACAAATTTTCACTCACTCAGCAGATATCGGAGCCAACGAGAAATGAAAATATTCTAGATCTGGTCTTTACGAACAATGAAGACATTATCAGAGACATTACGATATCAGATACCACATATTCAGATCACAAGCTCATTGAAGTGCAAACTACCATCAATACCAGAATAGACCTAAAACGTTGATAAAGCGAGAGGGGCTATTCAGTAAATTCAATTTTAATAATAAAAGGATAGACTGGGAGATAATAAACAGGGAACTTAAAAACATTCCATGGGAAACTGTTTTAAGTAATAAAAGTCCTACAGAAGGAATAGAAAAACTGACTTCGGAAGCGTATCAAGTCTGTCTGAAACATGTTCCTTTGAGGAAAGCCAGAAAGAGATCCAACGTAGAAAGAGAACGCAGAAGACACTATAAACGCAGGAAAAGAATAACGGAACTGCTTATGCAGACACGAATTTCCCGTCAAAGAAGGAATAATTTAAATAGGGAGATTGAAGAAATCGAGCGGAAATTGAAACACTCATATGAAACTGAAGAAAGGCAGTTAGAACAGAAAGCAATTCAGGAAATAAAGAAAAATCCAAAATACTTCTTCACATATGCGAAATCAAAAGCAAAAACTACTGCCAGTATTGGACCTATTCGTACAAGTGAAGGTTCATACACGGAGGATGACAAAGAAATTAGTGAAATCCTAAAAAAGCAGTATGAGGACATGTTTAGCACTCCAATAAACAACATGAAAGTAGAAGATCCAGACAATTTCTTTATGCGGGATATCCAAACCCCTGTAAATATAACTGATATCAACACGAGCGCACTAAATTTTGAAAGAGAAATTGAAAACATGCCCATGCACTCGGCCCCAGGTCCAGACTCATGGAATTCAATATTTATAAAGAAATGCAAAGTGCCGGTAGCACAGGCACTCAGTATAGTGTGGAGGAAGAGCTTGGACACGGGGGAGATACCAGATGCACTTAAAGTAGCAGACATAGCCCCTCTACACAAGGGAGGGAGCAAAGCATTGGCAAAGAATTATAGACCAGTTGCACTAACATCGCACATAATAAAAGTATTTGAGAGAGTGATTAGGAGTCAGGTCACCAATTTCATGGAGACCAATGACCTTCACAACCCAGGCCAACATGGATTTCGAGCGGGAAGATCGTGCCTCTCACAGCTACTTGAGCACTACGATAAAGTCACTGAGGCATTAGAAGAAAAACAGAATGCTGATGTGATATACACGGACTTCGCAAAGGCATTCGATAAATGTGACCATGGCGTGATAGCACACAAAATGAAGTCAATGGGAATAACCGGTAAAGTAGGACGCTGGATACTCAGTTTTCTGTCAAACAGGACTCAGCGAGTAACGGTCAACCATATAAAATCTAGTCCAAGTGCAGTTAAAAGCTCTGTACCTCAGGGTACAGTCCTTGCACCGCTGCTTTTCCTTATTCTCATATCAGATATAGACAAAAATACAAGTCACAGCTTCGTATCATCCTTTGCAGACGACACAAAAATCAGTAAGAAAATTACCTCGGCTGAAGACATTGAAAAACTTCAAGCTGATATTAATAAAGTTTTCGACTGGGCATCAGAAAATAATATGATGTTTAACAGTGATAAATTCCAGGTACTCAGGTACGGTAAAAATGAGGACCTTAAACATAATACAGGGTACAAAACACAATCAAATGTGCCCATTGTAGGAAAACAGCATGTAAAGGATTTGGGAATAATGATGTCTGATGACCTAACGTTTAGGGAGCATAACCAAGCAAATATTGCGACAGCCAGAAAAATGATAGGATGGATTACGAGAACTTTCAAATCCAGGGATCCCATCACAATGCTTGTACTCTTCAAGTCACTTGTGCTGTCCCGTCTTGAGTACTGTTCAGTACTCACTTCCCCCTTCAGAGCAGGAGAGATTGCTGAAATAGAGGGAATACACAGAACATATACGGCACGCATAGACGCGATAAAGCACCTAAATTATTGGGATCGTCTCAAAGCTCTCCAAATGTACTCACTAGAAAGAAGACGAGAGAGATATCAAATAATATACACCTGGAAGATACTGGAGGGCCAGGTCCCAAATCTACACAGTAAAATAACAACGTACTGGAGTGAACGATATGGAAGAAAATGCAGAATAGAGCCAGTGAAGAGCAGGAGTGCCATAGGCACAATCAGAGAACACTGTATAAACATCAGAGGTCCGCGGTTGTTCAACGTCCTCCCAGCAAGCATAAGAAATATTGCCGGAACAACCGTGGACATCTTCAAGAGGAAACTAGATTTATTCCTCCAAGGAGTTCCGGACCAGCCGGGCTGTGGTGGGTATGTGGGCCTGCGGGCCGCTCCAAGCAACAGCCTAGTGGACCAAACTCTCACAAGTCAAGCCTGGCCTCGGGCCGGGCTTGGGGAGTAGAAGAACTCCCAGAACCCCATCAACCAGGTATCAACCAGGTATCACCTTGTTGTGTGTGTATTCACTTAGTTGTATTTTACGGGGGTTGAGCTTTGCTCTTTCGGCCCGCCTCTCAACTGTCAATCAACTGTTTACTAACTACACTAACTACTTTTTTTTGTCACACCACACACACACACACACACCCCAGGAAGCAGCCCGTGACAGCTGACTAACTCCCAGGTACTATTTACTGCTAGGTGAACAGGAGCATCAGGGTCAGAGAAACGGCCCAACTTTTTAATGCCTCCACCTGGGAGCGAACCCTTAGGACTACGAATCCCGACCGCTGCTCACTCAGCCGTCATAGCACTATCTAGAATTCCAACATTGTGTTTGTGATTCATTTTGTATGTATGTACTGTGTTTGAGGTGACTTTAAACATTGTGATGGTGTGTTGCAGGTGAGGCGCGTGTGATCGGGGAGTTGATCACTGGGCGTGACGGCATCAACTACGCTCTGGGTGGAGAGTCCTGGAAATGCGCCTTCGCTCCGGACGAGTCTCGTTTTGCCTGGTCTTGCGGTTTTAGGAAGGTCATCATCCTCCCATGGAATAGATACAAGAATTGCCTGTAAGTGCTCGGTGCTTTGCCGGTTTCTGTTATTTTGTTTTTGTGTGTCGACATTAGAGAGGTAAACAGTTTTGTCTGGTTCGTCTTGAGGTTTTATGCTAGATACAAAAAGCATGCAGCCATACAATGTTGATAATAATGGAGAGACATATATATATCTGGTAAGGTTGTGCGCCTACCGTACTGTAATGTGCCTTGTTTTGCCTGAGTAGAAGCATGGGCCTTGTGCTTGGTGTAGCAGTGTGGGTGTTAGCATTAAGGCATCTTGTACCATTAATGTCACCTTTGGATTTATTTATTTATTTTATTTATTTATATACAAGAAGGTACATTGGGGGTTAAGAGAGTACATAGCAATGATGACTTTACATTCTTGTAAAGCCGCTAGCACGCACAGGGTTTCGGCCTGTGTGTGCTAGTGGCGAGTTTCGGGCTGTGTGCTAGTGGCGAGTTTCGGCCTGTGTGTGCTAGTGGCGAGTTTCGGGCTGTGTGTGCTAGTGGCGAGTTTCGGGCTGTGTGTGCTAGTGGCGAGTTTCGGCCTGTGTGTGCTAGTGGCGAGTTTCGGGCTGTGTGTGCTAGTGGCGAGTTTCGGCCTGTGTGTGCTAGTGGCGAGTTTCGGGCTGTGTGTGCTAGTGGCGAGTTTCGGGCTGTGTGTGCTAGTGGCGAGTTTCGGCCTGTGTGTGCTAGTGGCGAGTTTCGGCCTGTGTGTGCTAGTGGCGAGTTTCGGGCTGTGTGTGCTAGTGGCGAGTTTCGGCCTGTGTGTGCTAGTGGCGAGTTTCGGGCTGTGTGTGCTAGTGGCGAGTTTCGGCCTGTGTGTGCTAGTGGCGAGTTTCGGGCTGTGTGTGCTAGTGGCGAGTTTCGGCCTGTGTGTGCTAGTGGCGAGTTTCGGCCTGTGTGTGCTAGTGGCGAGTTTCGGGCTGTGTGTGCTAGTGGCGAGTTTCGGCCTGTGTGTGCTAGTGGCGAGTTTCGGCCTGTGTGTGCTAGTGGCGAGTTTCGGCCTGTGTGTGCTAGTGGCGAGTTTCGGGCTGTGTGTGCTAGTGGCGAGTTTCGGGCTGTACATAAATCAATCATAAGTCAATTGATTTATGATTAGGTTCATAATTAAAATGTACGATTATATATTACTAATAATGTTAAGAGCCGATGCTCATTTGTTTATAAGGTACACAATGTTTATATTCCTGGCACTTATACCCGGTGTGACGTCCTAGTCTGTTGTCAATAATGGCCATGTGGATTATACCTTTGTTTCTCCTCTCGCTTAATTATAACAGTTGGGTGTTGCTGTGCAGGCTGTATCCTGCTGTGTAGGCTGTATCCTGCTGTGTAGGCTGTATCCTAGTGTTGCAGTGTAGGCTGTATCCTGCTGTGTAGGCTGTATCCTGCTGTGTAGGCTGTATCCTGCTGTGTAGGCTGTATCCTGCTGTGTAGGCTGTATCCTGCTGTGTAGGCTGTATCCTGTTGTGTAGGCTGTATCCTGCTGTGTAGGCTGTATCCTGCTGTGTAGGCTGTATCCTGCTGTGTAGGCTGTATCCTGCTGTGTAGGCTGTATCCTGCTGTGTAGGCTGTATCCTAGTGTTGCAGTGCAGGCTGTATCCTAGTGTTGCAGTGCAGGCTGTATCCTAGTGTTGCAGTGCAGGCTGTATCCTGCTGTGCAGGCTGTATCCTGTTGTGTAGGCTGTATCCTGCTGTGTAGGCTGTATCCTGCTGTGTAGGCTGTATCCTAGTGTTGCAGTGCAGGCTGTATCCTAGTGTTGCAGTGCAGGCTGTATCCTAGTGTTGCAGTGCAGGCTGTATTCTAGTGTTGCAGTGCAGGCTGTATCCTGCTGTGCAGGCTGTATCCTGCTGTGTAGGCTGTATCCTGCTGTGTAGGCTGTATCCTGCTGTGCAGGCTGTATCCTGCTGTGCAGGCTGTATCCTGCTGTGCAGGCTGTATCCTGCTGTGCAGGCTGTATCCTAGTGTTGCTGTGCAGGCTGTATCCTGCTGTGTAGGCTGTATCCTGCTGTGCAGGCTGTATCCTGCTGTGCAGGCTGTATCCTGCTGTGCAGGCTGTATCCTAGTGTTGCAGTGCAGGCTGTATCCTGCTGTGTAGGCTGTATCCTAGTGTTGCTGTGCAGGCTGTGTCCTGCTGTGCAGGCTGTATCCTAGTGTTGCTGTGCAGGCTGTATCCTAGTGTTGCAGTGCAGGCTGTGTCTTACTCTGCAGCCTGGTATGTGACCTGTTTAACCTGTCATGGTGGCCCAGGCCCTTCCATGTCGCGTGGCATTGTGATGCAGGCCTGGTATGGCCTGCTCTGAGGCCTAAAGGCCGGGCCCTAAGCCTTGTGGCAAGGGCTTTGCATTGTCTATTTGAATTTTCAGTTAATTAGTACAGTA
>WNGS01009925.1:41055-54420 GCA_020271785.1 Procambarus virginalis | reverse complement strand
TCTTAAGGTTATCTTGAGATGATTTGGGGCTTAGCGTCCCCGCGGCCCGGTCCCTCGACCAGGCCTCCTTTTTGTTACACGCCCCCAGGAAGCAGCCCGTAGCAGCTGTAACTCCCACGTACCTATTTACTGCTAGGTGAACACGGGCATCAGGGTGAAAGAAACTGCCCATTTGTTTCCGCCTCCGTCGGGGATCGAACCCGGAACCTCAAAGCTACGAATCCCGAGCGCTGTCCACTCAGCTGTCAGAGCTTGTCCCCATGTACACGCTTCCTGACCCCTGAGGGTGGCGGCCCTCGGGGCCCACACAGCCACACGCAGCATGACCTGCTGTGCTCCACCAACAAGCTGAGCCCTGAGGGTGGCGGCCCTCGGGGCCCACACAGCCACACGCAGCATGACCTGCTGTGCTCCACCAACAAGCCACAAAGCTTCAACAGTAATTTACAGCAGCAGGAAAGGTTAAGCCGCCACTACTTCAAGCCAACTTTGAACTTTTGGTTCCAAGCTTTTTGTGTTGGTGAGAGAACCAGCCGGAGAACAATTGTGCAGGTTATGGGGCGTGAAGAACAACCACCTGGAGAGTCATCCTTGTGTTCCTCTCACCACAACAATGACGAACAGTCACCTGCACAGTCATCCTGGTCATCCTTCCTGGAGGCTCACACGTCGCGTGCCGCCACCACCTGGAGGCTCAGACGTCGCGTGCCGCCACCACCTGGAGGCTCACACGTCGCGTGCCGCCACCACCTGGAGGCTCAGACGTCGCGTGCCGCCACCACCTGGAGGCTCACACGTCGCGTGCCGCCACCACCTGGAGGCTCAGACGTCGCGTGCCGCCACCACCTGGAGGCTCAGACGTCGCGTGCCGCCACCACCTGGAGGCTCAGACGTCGCGTGCCGCCACCACCTGGAGGCTCAGACGTCGCGTGCCGCCACCACCTGGAGGCTCAGACGTCGCGTGCCGCCACCACCTGGAGGCTCAGACGTCGCGTGCCGCCACCACCTGGAGGCTCAGACGTCGCGTGCCGCCACCACCTGGAGGCTCAGACGTCGCGTGCCGCCACCACCTGGAGGCTCAGACGTCGCGTGCCGCCACCACCTGGAGGCTCAGACGTCGCGTGCCGCCACCTGGAGGCTCAGACGTCGCGTGCCGCCACCACCTGGAGGCTCAGACGTCGCGTGCCACCTCCTGGAGGCTCAGACGTCGCGTGCCGCCACCACCTGGAGGCTCAGACGTCGCGTGCCGCCACCACCTGGAGGCTCAGACGTCGCGTGCCGCCACCACCTGGAGGCTCAGACGTCGCGTGCCGCCACCTGGAGGCTCAGATGTCGCGTGCCGCCACCACCTGGAGGCTCAGACGTCGCGTGCCACCTCCTGGAGGCTCAGACGTCGCGTGCCGCCACCACCTGGAGGCTCAGACGTCGCGTGCCGCCACCACCTGGAGGCTCAGACGTCGCGTGCCGCCACCACCTGGAGGCTCAGACGTCGCGTGCCGCCACCACCTGGAGGCTCAGACGTCGCATGCCGCCACCACCTGGAGGCTCAGACGTCGCGTGCCGCCACCACCTGGAGGCTCAGACGTCGCGTGCCGCCACCACCTGGAGGCTCAGACGTCGCGTGCCGCCACCACCTGGAGGCTCAGACGTCGCGCGCCACCACCTGGAGGTTCAGACGTCGCGCGCCACCACCTGGAGGTTCAGACGTCGCGCGCCACCACCTGGAGGCTAAGACGTCGCGTGCCACCACCACCTGGAGGTTCAGAAGGCGCGCGACACCACCACCTGGAGGTTCAGAAGGCGCGTGACACCACCACCCGGAGGTTCAGAAGGCGCGTGACACCATCACCTGGAGGTTCAGACGGCGCGTGACACCACCACCCGGAGATTCAGACGGCGCGTGACACCACCACCCGGAGGTTCAGACGGCGTGTGACACCACCACCTGGAGGTTCAGACGGCGTGTGACACCACCACCTGGAGGTTCAGAAGGCGCGTGACACCACCACCCGGAGGTTCAGAAGGCGCGTGACACCACCACCTGGAGGTTCAGACGGCGCGTGACACCACCACCCGGAGATTCAGAAGGCGCGTGACACCACCACCCGGAGGTTCAGAAGGCGCGTGACACCACCACCCGGAGGTTCAGACGGCGCTTGACACCACCACCTGGAGGTTCAGATGGCGCGTGACACCACCACCCGGAGGTTCAGAAGGCGCGTGACACCACCACCTGGAGGTTCAGACGGCGCGTGACACCACCACCCGGAGATTCAGACGGCGCGTGACACCACCACCCGGAGGTTCAGACGGCGTGTGACACCACCACCCGGAGGTTCAGACGGCGTGTGACACCACCACCTGGAGGTTCAGATGGCGCGTGACACCACCACCCGGAGGTTCAGACGGCGCGTGACACCACCACCTGGAGGTTCAGACGGCGCGTGACACCACCACCCGGAGGTTCAGACGGCGCGTGACACCACCACCTGGAGGTTCAGACGGCGCGTGACACCACCACCTGGAGGTTCAGACGGCGCGTGACACCACCACCTGGAGGTTCAGACGGCGCGTGACACCACCACCCGGAGGTTCAGACGGCGCGTGACACCACCACCTGGAGGTTCAGACGGCGCGTGACACCACCACCTGGAGGTTCAGACGGCGCGTGACACCACCACCTGGAGGTTCAGACGGCGCGTGACACCACCACCTGGAGGTTCAGACGGCGCGTGACACCACCACCTGGAGGTTCAGACGGCGCGTGACACCACCACCTGGAGGTTCAGACGGCGCGTGACACCACCACCTGGAGGTTCAGACGGCGCGTGACACCACCACCTGGAGGTTCAGACGGCGCGTGACACCACCACCTGGAGGTTCAGACGGCGCGTGACACCACCACCTGGAGGTTCAGACGGCGCGTGACACCACCACCTGGAGGTTCAGACGGCGCGTGACACCACCACCTGGAGGTTCAGACGGCGCGTGACACCACCACCTGGAGGTTCAGACGGCGCGTGACCCACCACCTGGAGGTTCAGACGGCGCGTGACACCACCACCTGGAGGTTCAGACGGCGCGTGACACCACCACCTGGAGGTTCAGACGGCGCGTGACACCACCACCTGGAGGTTCAGACGGCGCGTGACACCACCACCTGGAGGCCCAGACGGCGCGTGACACCACCCACCAGAAAATAACAGAGGCTCGCTAAATTGACATTGTCCTGTTTTCTGCTTTGGGTCCTCTGGTAGGCTAGGATGAGGGCACTTTAATACGACCGTTTCGTGACGTTGGGAGACCTTAGAAGGACGGGCTGGATAGAATGGATGCCAGGGGGGGGGGCTACAAGTATAAGATAGTATCTAGCCAGACTATCCCATGTTATATAGATAGGCCTTCAGAGTGCGCGACACTATCCTCATATAGTGAAGGCTGGCGGCATGAACCAGACGATGCCGACCACTACTGTGAGGCAGGAGAGCACTGTAGGCCAGCGTCCCCCGCCAGTACACACACACCGTAGTGTCTGCCGCCAATGTTGTCTGGCACTGGTCTCTTGTTACCACGGCTCGTTATAACCGGAGCCCCGTTATACCCAGGTGCAGGCCTGGCGGGCCAGGGAGCCCCGCTACACTGGCACACACACACACACACACCAAGGTTACTTGTGGCGTCACTTACACTTCTCACGGTCCCCCCCCCCCCCCAGGTCACACCTCTGCACCACCTCGCTCCGGACCATCACTATCCACGCCCAACCTCGGGCTCTCCGGCCCAGACAGAAACGGTTGGGCACGTTTCCTCTCGCCTTATAGCCTCTTCCCCTACCACCAAATTGGTACCAAGCAGTTAGTCATTATTGGCCCTGAGCAGGGTCAATAATTACACCCGGGGGACCTCGACATAAGCCTAAAACGCACACACGCACGCACGCACGCACGCACACACACACACACACACACACACACACACACACACACACACACACACACACACACACACACACACACACACACACACACACACACAACAATAGCAACAATAGCGCATAGAATGAAGGCGAAGCTACTGGTCATGGGGGACCTAAACCACGGAGAGATAGATTGGGAAACGAGGAATCCCCATGGCGGGGAGGAGACCTGGGGAGCGAAGCTGGTAGACGTTATTGACAGGAATTTCCTAACACAGCATGTGAAGGAAGATACTAGGGAAAGAGGAGGGGATACGCCCAGCCTATTAGATCTCATCTTCACCCAGAATGTAGAAGACATCGAACAGTTGGAACATGAAATACCACTAGGAGCCAGTGACCATTGTGTCCTAGTCTTTGACTACATGATGGAGCTTAAAATTGTAACCAACGGTCAAGAGGTACGGGGAAGGAGAATTGATTACAGAAAAGGGGACTACAGAAGGATAAGGGACTACCTGGGAGAAGTGCAGTGGGAGGAAGAACTTATAGGAAAAACAGTGCAAGGTATGATGAACCAAGTCATATTGAAATGCAAAGAGGCTGAAGAGAGATTTATTCCAACAATAAAGGAAAAAAGCAGGAGGGAATATAATAACCCATGGTTTGATAGACAATGTAAGGAAGCAAAGGTGAGAAGTAGGAGGGAGTGGAGGAAGTACAGAAGACAAAGGACAGAGGACAACAGGATTAGATGTAACAGAGCTAGGAATGATTACATTAACATAAGACGAATGTCGGAAAGAAATTATGAGAATGATATTGCAGTCAAAGCGAAAAAGCAACCTAAATTACTACATAGCCATATAAGAAGGAAGATGTCGGTAAATGACCAAGTGACAAGACTGAGGAAAACAGAAGGGGCATATACAGAAAGTGACAATAAAATCTGCGAGGTACTGAATGCAAATTTCCATGGAGTGTTCACAACCGAGCCTGAGCAGCTCCCATTGTTAGAAGCGATTACCCTAAATGACAGACTATCAGACATAGAGGTGACAGCAGAGGAGGTAATGAAACAGTTGACAACACTGGATGCAAACAAAGCTGTTGGACCAGACAAAGTATCACCGTGGATACTTAAAGAGGCAGCGCAGGCTCTCAGTGTGCCTCTGGCAATGATCTTTAATGAGTCACTTATGTCGGGAGAATTGCCCAGTTGCTGGAAGGAGGCAAATGTCGTACCGATTTTCAAGAAAGGTGACAGGGAGGAGGCACTTAACTACAGACCCGTATCATTGACAAGCATCCCCTGCAAAATACTTGAAAGAATAATTAGGCTAAGACTTGTTGAGCACCTGGAGAGCATTGGGTTTGTAAACAAGCACCAACATGGTTTCTGGACAGGGAAATCATGCCTAACAAACCTTTTAGAATTCTATGATAAAGTAACAAGGATAAGGCAGGACAGAGAAGGCTGGGCAGACTGCATATTTCTTGACTGCCAAAAGGCCTTTGATACAGTACCGCACATGAGACTGCTATACAAACTTGAGAGGCAGGCAGGAGTAAGCGGAAAGGCCCTAGAATGGGTGAAGAACTACCTAACAGGAAGGAGCCAGAGGGTAATGGTAAGGGGCGAGAAGTCGGACTGGAGAACAGTAACAAGTGGAGTACCTCAAGGATCGGTGCTGGGACCAATCCTCTTTCTAATTTACGTAAATGACATGTTTACAGGAGTGGAGTCATACATGTCAATGTTTGCGGATGACGCAAAATTAATGAGAAGAGTTGTGACAGACGAGGATTGTAGGATCCTCCAAGAGGACTTAAACACGTTGCAGAGATGGTCAGGGAAATGGCTACTGGAGTTTAACACCAGTAAATGTAAAGTTATGGAAATGGGATCAGGTGATAGGAGACCAAAGGGACAGTACACAATGAAGGGGAACAGCCTACCTGTAACGATTCGAGAAAGAGATCTGGGAGTGGATGTGACACCTAATCTAACTCCTGAGGCACATATAAATAGGATAACGACAGCAGCGTACTCTACACTGGCGAAAATTAGAACTTCATTCAGAAACCTAAATGAGGAGGCTTTTAGGGCGCTTTACACTGCATACGTGAGACCCGTCTTAGAGTATGCCGCGCCATCATGGAGCCCCCACCTGAAGAAACACATAAGGAAACTGGAGAAGGTTCAGAGGTTTGCGACGAGGCTTGTCCCAGAGTTACGAGGGAAGGGATATGAAGAGCGACTGAAGGAACTGAACCTTACGACACTAGAGAAAAGAAGGGAGAGAGGAGATATGATAGGGACATATAAAATACTCAGGGGAATTGACAAAGTGGAAATAGATGAAATGTTCACACGTAATAATAACAGAACGAGGGGACATGGGTGGAAACTGGAAACTCAGATGAGTCACAGAGATGTTAGGAAGTTTTCTTTTAGCGTGAGAGTAGTGGAAAAATGGAATGCACTTGGGGAACAGGTTGTGGAAGCAAATACTATTCATACTTTTAAGACTAGGTATGATAGGGAAATGGGACAGGAGTCATTGCTGTAAACAACCGATAGCTGGAAAGGCGGGATCCAAGAGTCAATGCTCGATCCTGCAAGCACAGATAGGTAAGTACAGATAGGTAAGTACACACACACACACAGCAATCTGTACACCTGTTGATTGACAGTTGAGAGGCGGGACCAAAGAGCCAGAACTCAACCCCCGCAAGCACAATTAGGCGAGTACAATTAGGTGAATACACACACACACACACACACACACACACACACACACACACACACACACACACACACCACACACACACACACCACACACACACACACACACACACACCACACACACACACACACACACACACACACACACACAGCAGGCCGTAGCAGCTGTAACTCCCAGGTACCTATTTACTACAAGGTAACAGGTGCATCAGGGTTAAGGAAACTGCCCATCTGTCTCTGCTGGGTGCGGGGATCGAACCCCGGTCCCTAGGTCTACGAGTCTAAAGCGCTGTCCACTAGAGCACTGGACAGCAAGAGGCTACAAGATGACCTGGACAGACTGAAGGAATATACAACAAATGGCTGCTAGAGTTTAACTCCAGCATGTGCAAAGTGATGATGGGCGTAGGGAGGAGGAGGCCAAACACAAGGTGCCAGCTGGGAGAGGAAATACTTCAGGAGCCAAGAAGAGAGAAAGACCTGGGGGTTGATATCCCACCAGACCTGTCCCCTGAAGTCCACATCAAAAGTATAACACCAGCGGCGTATGCAAGGCTGGCCAAGATAAGAACTGCCTTCAGAAACATGTATAAGGAATCTTTCAGAACATTATATACCACACATGTCAGACCAATCCTGGAGTATGCAGCTCCAGCATGGAGTCCACATCTAGTTAAACACAAGACTACCGGAGTCCCGGTAGATAAGGCGGGTTCGTTCTCGACGCATGATCGAAAATTCCGGGTTTGAATCCTGGGCGGGACAGAAATGGTTGGGCACATTTCCTTTCACCTAATGCCAGTGTTGAGGGTGGAGCAAGGCGGTACACAGGAGTGTTGCGGGGTGTATCCTGGGCGGGTGTTGAGGGTGTAGCAAGGCAACCCGTCCTCACACAAGACAGCACATATATGACTTAATGCTTAAAGTCCATATGTTGAATGTGATTTAGTACATATGTGGTATATTCCGAGTTAACTTTTTTACCAAGGCCCAAACTCTTCATCACGTACCAATTTACGTCTCACAGTACCCGTCCATCAACGTAGATAGCAGAATAGTTGTGATTGGTTCACATATAATGAAAATTGTAGTTTTCAGGTCACACATGGGTTGTGAAATTTACCTACTATTGTCCATGCTCTTAGAATATTACAAATCAGCTACATCCTATTGAAGGCTCGTAGTTTTGTTTTGAGAAATATTAGTTGTCTTAGTAAATTATAATAAGCACTATTAATTATTACATAGAATTACAGTGCTTCACCAATCAATATAATATACAATAGTTTGTGCCTTAAAAATATTTAAAGAATGTTCTGTAGGAACGCTAACAGAAAACGATGTTATGTTTTCTATGGGGTAAACTACTGCAAATGGTATGGTGTCTACTATATATCAACTATAGGATGCGTATAGGGTCCACTAAAACCTGTTAGGTGGGTAAGGGGTCCAATACCACCCGCAGGATGGGTATGGGGGTCACATCCACCCACAGGATGGGTATGGGGATCATCCATCCACCCACAGGAAGGGTATGGGATCCAATACCATCCACTGGATGTGTATGGCGTCCACTACCACCGACAGGATGTGCATGGGGCTCACAACCACCCACAGGATGGGTATGGGGTCCAATACCACTCACAGGATGAGTATGGCGTCCACTGTCACCCACTGGATGGGTATGGGGCTCCAACCACCCACAGGATGGGTATGAGGTCCAATACCACCCACAGGATGAGTATGGCGTCCACTACCACCCACAGAATGTGTATGGGGCTCACAACCACCCACAGGATGGGTATGGGGTCCAATACCACCCACAGGATGAGTATGGCGTCCACTGTCACCCACTGGATGGGTATGGGGCTCCAACCACCCACAGGATGGGTATGGGGTCCAATACCACCCACAGGATGAGTATGGGGTCCAATAAATTATGTAAAACTAAAATTATGTAAAACTAAAATTATGTAAAACTAAACACTACCTGATAAATTCCCTGTAACCTACCTTACCCCTCTATTGTCAACCCATGTCTTATTTTTTATTCAACGCTGTTTGTCTACATATTGTATTTGTGCTGGTTTTTCAGTCATGTTCCCCCCTTTTTTTATCTTTATTTGTATCTGTTCTCAAAACATTTTATTCTTTTTGCTCAATTAGTATTAAGTTTTAGATATTAATGTTTTCTTGCCCGAAACGCATTGCGTAATAGTGGCTTTAGGCATTGTATGTACTAGCTCTATCTATAAATCGATCCACTTATGTAAAATCACTTTATGTATGTACCTTTCTGAATAAACATATTTATTTATTTATTTATAATAACACCCACTGGATGTGTATGGCGGCCATTGCCGCCCAGAGGGTCGCTATGAAGTCAACTACCGCCTATAGTGTTTGTATAGTGTCCACTACCGCCCATAGTATTATTATGGGGTCCACTACCCCTCATAGGGTCGGTATGGGGGTCCATTACTACCCACAGGGTGTCTGGGGTCTATTTTGGCAATACTGCTTTTCCAATCTCATTTGTTGTTCAATGTAAAATATATGTTGCTCGACTTGCAACAATTTATATATCTATATATGTATATAGTATAGTGCCTTTGCAATAATGTACCAATGTGTGTATTTTCATAACCCATTTTAAATTGTTGAAAAATAAATAACTACATTGTGAATGCAAGTCAATGTTTACATGCTAAATCAGAGTTGCCAGATTCTGTTTAAAATAGCAAATTGTGCTTATTTTCAAAGCTTGAGTGTTTAGCTTTAAAGTAGTTAAAGCTACGAATTTCGCAATTTGCTATGTTCTTTAGTGTACTATTTTAAAATAAGGTTGGTTTTTAATCTGCAAGTCATATGAATCTCTAAAAAAGTATATTATTAACAATCTCATCTCCATAGTTCACTAGTTTCTACAAATATATGTTTAAATAAATATAAATATGTTTATTCAGGAAAGGTACATACATAGAGAGATTTTACATAAGTGGATCGATTTATAGATAGAGCTAGTACATACAATGCCTAAAGCCACTATTACGCAATGCGTTTCGGGCAACTGGTAAAAATCAGACCTGAAGTAAAGTAAAAAATCAGTAAAAATCAAATCAGACCTGGTAACTCCTTAGGCCAAGTACTGGAGGACTTAACTCATTCATACACAATGTGTGGGAAGCTATTAGTCTCTTTAAAGAAGTCATCTCGACAGGATCTTCCAGCTCCAGCTATAAAACTTCAGCACACATGGATCATCCTGGTACATCAAACGGTAAGAAATTAATAAACTGTACAAAGTTTTATGATAGAACATTTGTTACAGAATTGTCCCTGTCAGGGACAATTCAGTCCCCTGCCCTATGTGTACTCCATCACATAGTGACGGAGTATGTGGGAATAATTTTGTTGACAGTGTCCATTTTGTTAATTCTACAACAGCAGATAATAAGAATTCCCAGAGATACTTGTAACTTGAGATACTTGGTTTGGTTTGGTTAAGTTAGGTTAGGTTAGGTTAGCCTAACCCAGTAAATCCTCCCCGGCCAGGATATGAACCCAGGACAAAGTGCTCGTGAAATGCTTTTCACGGCTTTGGGCAAAATGTGACCCATCGCCGCTCTCAGTAATTGGCATATTTTCGGTATAAAAAGTCGTAATTTCATACTGCGAATACGTGCAAAGAGCCCGAATTTGGCTCCAAAATATGGTTCAAGCGTCGAATTAGGGATGTTTGGGATATTTTAAAAACTGCAGGGAGGGTTTGGGCAAAATGTGATCCATCGTCGCCGCTCACAGTAATAGGCATATTTTCGGTATATAAATTCGTAGTTTTAAACTGCGAATACATGTAGAGAGCCAGAATTTGGCTCCAAAATATAGCTCAAGCGTCGAATTAGGGATGTTTGGGATATTTTGAAAACTGCAGGGAGGGTTTCGGCAAAATGTGATCCTTTGCCGCTTTCAGTAATTGGCATATTTTCGTTATGATAAGTCGTAATTTCTAACTGCGAATACGTGCAGAGAGCCAGAATTTGGTTCCAAATTATGGCTTGAGGGTTAATTTGGCATGTTTTGGATATTTTAAAACTGTGGGGGGGGGGGTGGCCAAATGTGACACATCCGCCCTCGGCTCTCATATTGGCGTATTTTCGGTATAAAAAGTCGTAATTTCAAACTGCGAATACGTGCTGAGAGCCAGAATTTGGCTCCAAATTATATCTCAAGGGTCGAATTTGGGATGTTTGGGACATTTTGAAAACTGCAGGGGGGTTCTGGTAAAATGTGACCTATCGCCGCTCTCAATAATTGACATATTTTCGGTATAAAAAGTCGTATTTCAAACTGCGAATACGTGCAGAGAGCCAGAATTTGGCTCCTAAATATGTCTCAAGGGTCGAATTTGGATGTTTGTGATATATTAAATACTGCAGAGGGGTTTGGCCAAAATGTGATCCATCGTCGCCGCTTTCCAATAATTGGCATATTTTCGCTATAAGCAAGTAATTTCAAACTGCGAATACGTGCAGAGAGCCAGAATTTGGCTCAAATTATGGCTCAAGGTCGAATTTTAGATGTATCGGATATTTTAAAAACTGCAGGGGGTTTCGGCAAAATATGACCCATCGGCTATCTCAGTAATTGGCGTATTTTCGGTATAAAAAGTCGTAATTTAAAACTGCGAATTCGTGCTGAGAGCCAATATTTAGCTCCAAAATATAACTCAAGCGTCGAATTTTGATGTTTGGGATATTTTGAAAACTGCAGGGGGGTTTCGGCAAAATGTGACCCATCGCTGTTCTCAGGTACTCAAAGTTCAATACACTGTGATCATTCATTCCCAAAGGTGCTTCCATCTTGACTTCCCTTATATGCCACTCATTTAGGGTAAATATCATTAAGCAATGCTGGTTCATCTTCTCCTCTCTCATTCTTGTTGGACCCTTGATGTGCTGGTTTAGAAAGTTTCTTGTTGCCACGTCCAGCAGCTTAGCTCTCCATGTTTCTGGTCCTCCACGCAGGTCTCTGTTCTCCCAATCTATCTTCCCATGGTTGAAGTCTCCCATGATTAGTAGTCCAGATTCATTCCTGCTAGCAACACAAGAAGCTGCTCTCTCTATTATGTTAATGGTGGCCATATTGTTTCTATCATATTCCTGTCTGGGTCTTCTGTCATTTGGTGGTGGATTATATATGACTACGACTATAATTTTTTTGCCCTCCAGTTGTTACTGTTCCTATTATGTAGTCACTGAAACCTTCACATCCCTGAACAACCAACTCCTCAAAATCCCAGCCTTTTCTTACCAGCAGGGCTACACCACCACCACCTCTTCCTTCTCTCTCTTTCCTCATAACATAATACTCCTGTGGGAACACTGCATTTGTTATGGTTTTTTGTCAGCTTTGTTTCTGTGGAGCTATTATGTCTGGGTTTCCTCCTCTAGTACCCATTCTCCAAGTTCATTTGCTTTATTGTAATTCCATCTATATTAGTGTCTATATTGGCCATCCATCTATATTGGCCTGCGGGCCGCTCCAAGCAACAGCCTAGTGGACCAAACTCTCACAAGTCAAGCCTGCCTCGGGCCGGCTTGGGGAGTAGAAGAACTCCCAGAACCCCATCAACCAGGTATCAACCAGGTATCAACCAGTGTACATTGCCTTGAGGCTCACTTTCTTCTGTCCCTTCTCAAATCTCCTACTTGGTGAGTGTTCTGCTGGTGGAGGAAGCTGTGCCATGGGTGTGAGCATTTGTGAGGTGGATACCAGGGTTGCAGAGGATACTGGGATGAGGGGTGGGGGGTCAAGTGAAGGAGGAGGGCAGCGAGGGTATGGGGTGAAAGGGGCGGGAGGACAGGAAGGAAAGGGGGGATTTCTATGCAGAGGAAGGTGGTTGGGTTGCCCTCCCCGCTGGTGTTACGGGTAGCTGGTTGTGGGCTCCCCCCCTCGCCTCTGGGGGTGATGTGTTGGAGCTGTGGTTTCCTGGTATTCCCCTCGCGCCCTGCGCTTCTTCCTTGCTTCTGCCGCTATGGCCCTCTCCTCCCTCGTCATGTCCCTCTGCAGGAGTACTTTTTTTAATTCTCCCACATGTTGCAGGTGGCTTTTCTTTGTTAGAATCGTATCCTTTGTGTTCTCGTTTGCAAACACTATCTCTAACACACGGTCTCGGTCTTTTTTGTACCAGCCTAACCTGAAAACCTTCTCAAATGCTATGCTCAGCTTCTTCCATGTCTAGTGCCTTCAGTATTTCATTCACTGCCGCTTTGTCCTTATCATTCCACTATTTCCTATTAGAGCCGTCCTGCTCTTTAATACCACACTAATTAATTAATACCCACTAATGTGGTGGTGTGTGTGTGTGTTGTGTGGTGTGTGTGTGTGTGTGTGTGTGTTGTGTGTGTGTGTGTGTGTGTGTGTGTGTGTGGTGTGTGTGTGTGTGTGTGTGTGTGGTGTTGTGTGTGTGTGTGTGTGTGTGTGTGTGTGTGTGGTTTTGTGTGTGTGTTTGTGTGTGTGTTCGCCTAGCACAAATGTATCCATGAATGTATCCATCTATCTATCTACTTATATCTGTCAATCCATCAATCTATCTTGATAAACCACCATTTATCATTATATACACCTATCTATCCAAATATAAATATATTCTATATAAATATATTCCATATAAATATATTCTATGTAATATATTCGT
>WNGS01009924.1:46483-58687 GCA_020271785.1 Procambarus virginalis | reverse complement strand
TCTTTAAAGCATTCTGCTTTGTGTCTGGAGAGTTTCTCATGAGTAGGTTGGCAGTTTTCTTGGTTTTATAGTAGATCGTCAATTGTATCTTCTGATTTTTGTCTGTATGGATAACGTTCTATTAACAATATCTTTCAGGACTCTTTCCTCCGTTTTATGAGCTGTGGAAAAGAAGTTCCTGTAAAATAGTCTAACAGGGGGGGTACAGGTGTTGTGTTAGTTGTCTCTTCAGAGGTTGCATGGCGTTTCACCTTCCTTCTTATAATGTCATCAACGAAACCATTGGAGAAGCCGTTGTTGACTAGACCTGCCTTACCCTACAGAGTTTCTTCATCGACTTGCTTCCATCCTGAGCTGTGGCTGAGAGCACGGTTCACATAAGCGTTAACGACACTCCTCTTGTACCTGTCTGGGCAGTCACTGTTGGCATTGAGGCACTCCTATGTTTGTTTCCTTAGTGTAGACTGCAAGTGTGGAAACCTCCTGCTCCTTTCCATGACTGTTACATCTAGGAAGCAGCTTCCTCATCATTCTCGCATCTCGTAAGTGAAACGTCTAACACAGAATTCGCTCAAATGCCTCCTTCAGCTCTGCAGATGTCTGACATCAGGTACCTGTGTAAAAATGTCGTCAACATACCTGCAGTATATGGCCGGTTTCAAGTTCATGTTGACTAAGACCTTTCCTGTCGATGGTACCCATGTAGAAGTTCGCAAACAGGACAACTAGGGGAGAACCCATGCACCCCATCTGACTTGCTTATACATGTGCCCATCCGGGCTCAAGAAGGGTGCCTCTTTAGTACAAGCTTGGAGTAGATTCCTTAGAATTTTTTCTGGTATGTCAAGAGGAGTACAGGCCGGATCACGATATTCTCTGTCCGCTATCATCCCGATTGTTTCATCCACAGGTACGTTGGTGACCAGTGATTCTACGTCCAACGAGGCTCTTATCCCTGTGGCTGTGTTCCCACGCAGTAAGTCAACAAAATTCCTTTGGAGACTTGAGGCTGAAGGTTGCAAGGGACATAAGGAGTCAGCAAGCCGTTGAGTCGCTTCGCCAGTTTGTACGTGGGTGTGGGTATCTGGCTAGATGATTGGTCTTTTTCGGTCATATTTAATAATCATATTATTAAATATGACCGAAAAGTAAGATTATAATTCTAACACGAATTTTCGTCAATGTTTCTTATATTATTAAAAAAAGTAAGAAACATTGACGAAAATTCGTTGTTAGAATTATTAATCTTACTTTTTCGGTCATATTTAATAATATGTCTACAGGAAAGACTGCTACCAAAATATACTAATATTAAACGCACGACCCAGCAGCAAGGAATCAAGCCTTCACGATAAAATATCGCCAAGATCTGATTCGTAATCAGATACATAAGGCAGAAAATGAAATCAAAGACAACAAAACGCAACTACTTCATGCCACAAACCAATGGCGAAACAGCAACATCGACGAAAGTCTCCGTACTCGCATCGAGCAACACCTCGACATCCTCACAGATCGACATCACCTCAGCACCGAAACCAGGATAATCAAGAAACTAACAACGTTATATGGAGGACCTATGGCAATTCCACGACCAAGAGACGGCTTCCTGAACCTTGCAGGAATCAACCTCACTGAGGACCAAGTCACTCTCCTAAATCTGGTATAAACTGTCACGTTATGTCCAGACCAAGTGAGATGGCCGGAAAGTGGAGTTGGAGATCCTGTTGGACGACATATTCGACCTCGAGACACAAAAAAAGGTCACTACCAAAGACACCTTACAAGCAGAACTTATAGCGGAAGGAGGAAAGAATCGAGGCAATTACAGAAGCACCATGTTGACCAGACCACACACTAGAAGGTGAAGAGACGACGACGTTTCGGTCCGTCCTGGACCATTCTCAAGTCCAGGACGGCACCATACTGTCCCCCGAGCTCAAAGCGGCAGCTAAGAGCCTTCGTGAGAACAAGGAGATATTCGTCAGAAGAGGTGACAAGTCGCCAATATACGTCATTCTTAAAAAAAGACGAATATCTGGCGAAAATGAACCTCATTCTCTCTGACCAACTAAATTCCAAAGGGTAACGAAGGAAACTACAGCCGAATTGAAGGCAAAGGTCAACAAATTGATCGAAACTGTGAACGCCAAGAAATCCGGACTCCACCTGCCAAAGATTATTGGGGAATATAAGCCTGGATATGGGTATGGAAATGTCAAGACACATAAGCCTGGAAACCCACTTCGGCCAATCATCAGCCAGATACCCACACCCACGTACAAACTGGCGAAGCGACTCAACGGCTTGCTGACTCCTTATGTCCCTTGCACCTTCAGCCTCAAGTCTCCAAAGGAATTTGTTGACTTACTGCGGGGAACACGAGCCACAGGGATAAGAGCCTCGTTGGACGTAGAATCACTGTTTACCAACGTACCTGTGGATGAAACAATCGGGATGATAGCGGACAGAGTGTATCGTGATCCGGCCTGTACTCCTCTTGACATACCAGAAAACATTCTAAGGAAACTACTCCAAGCTTGTACTAAAGAGGCACCCTTCTTGAGCCCGGATGGGCACATATATAAGCAAGTCGATGGGGTCGCTATGGGTTCTCCCCTAGTTGTCCTGTTTGCGAACTTCTACATGGGTACCATCGAACAAAAGGTCTTAGTCAACATGAACTTGAAACCGGCCATATACTGCAGGTATGTTGACGACATTTTTACACAGGTACCTGATGTCAGACATCTGCAGGAGCTGAAGGAGGCATTTGAGCGGAATTCTGTGTTGCGTTTCACTTACGAGATGGAGAATGATGGGAAGCTGCCCTTTCTAGATGTAACAGTCATGGAAAGGAGCGGAGGTTTCCACACTGCAGTCTACACTAAGGAAACAAACATAGGAATGTGCCTCAATGCCAACAGTGACTGCCCAGACAGGTACAAGAGGAGTGTCGTTAACGCTTATGTTGACCGTGCTCTCAGCCACAGCTCAGGATGGAAGCAAGTGCAGTTCGGCTTGAATAGGGATCTAGATGAAGTAAAGTGCAAAGTGTGTGGACAAAGACAGGGACACACACTAGAACACTATATCTTGGATTGTAGTAAAATTGAGCCATTTAGAGATAGATCTAAGCTCACTCTGTATGATATGGAAACCTATCTTATTACCATGGGAAAATTACCTGAAATACTTGCACTGTATCCACATTTCGCTTCCAGTAGATGAACGACATATGAGATTCAGAAACAAGTAGTGTATTTTTGAAGACTAACAAGAAACAGAAGCTCCTCTATGACTCTGTAATGTCCCCATTGGTCAAACTATTATGTATTAGCGATAAGACCTACCATTAATGTATGATGACTTACTGTAAATATGTAGCTCTTGAAATAGCACTTACTCTGTAACTAGCTGACATTGTAACTATAAGGTGTGAAGGATAGATGTAAGTGTTAATGTAATAATCTAAGATGAGGTCTGATAAAGACCTTTTGTGCCCTCTGTAATGCTTTTGCGCTACCGCTCACAGGATGAGTATGGGGTGAACAATAAACTAGCCGCCTTCGGCGGCAACAATCAAAATCGATGAAGAACTCTGTAGGGTAAGGCAGGTCCTAGTCAACAATGGCTTCTCCAATGGTTTCGTTGATGACATCATAAGAAGGAAGGTGAAACGCCATGCAATCTCTGAAGAGACAACTAACACAACACCTGTACCCCCTATTAGACTATTTTACAGGAACTTCTTTTCCGCAGCTCATAAAACGGAGGAAAGGGTCCTGAAAGATATTGTTAATAGAAACGTTATCCCTACAGACAAAAATCAGAAGATACAACTGACGATCTACTATAAAACCAAGAAAACGGCCAACCTACTCATGAGAAACTCTCCAGACACAAAGCAGAACGCTTTAAAAGAGACCAATGTCGTCTATGCCTTCAAATACCCACTTGGAGACTGTAAGCCTCAAAGAACTCAGTATATAGGCAAGACAACAACATCTCTTTCCAGGCGATTAACGATGCATAAGCAACAGGGCTCCATTAAGGAACATATAATCTCTTCCCACAACCAGACCATCACCAGAGAAGTCTTAACAAAAAACACGGAAATCATCGATAGATACAGCGATAGCAGGCGGCTAGATATCTGCGAGGCACTAAACATTAAGAAGTTGACACCAGCAATCAACAGCCAATTAATGCACAACTATATTCTACCCACTTCAAGACTCCGCACCAATATAGAAGCATCAAGAAATATGGGCCAATAGGCCCTTTGCAGTTACTTCCATTCTTCCCTTTAACTTACAAAATATTATACCCATTGTTTCGTGTTCTGTGTTGAAAGTTTGTTTTCACCTCATCCAAAACTGGTGTAACATATCACCTCACCCAAATGCAGGTATAAAATCGAAGCTGTTTAAACTCTGTTCAGTTATAGTTGTGTGTGTGTAAACTAAAGTCTTTGAAAATGTAATAAGTTTTACGAAACGCGCTCAAGTGTCGCGTCAGACTAGTAAAAATGAATTTTGGTGAATTGATTTTTCAGTTACCATCAACAGTGAAAAATAATATAAGAAACATTGAGAAAATTCGTGTTAGAATTATTAATCTTACTTTTTCAGTCATATTTAATAATATATGTCTACAGGAAAGACTGCTACCAAAATATACTTATATATATATATATATATATATATATATATATATATATATATATATATATATATATATATATATATATATATATATATATATATATATATATATAAATCGTACCTAGTGGCCAGAACGCACTTCTCGGCCAACTATGCAAGGCCCGATTACCTAATAGGCCGAGTGACTTTCGTTATTTTCAATAAATTGTTTCCTATTGGTTCATTTTAAATATTATTATTATATTATATTAGGAACATAAGTTATTGATTTAGTTGTTAGTTTAGGTTAGGTTAAGATAGGTTAGGTTAGGTTAGGTTAAGATAGGTTAGGTAAGGTTAAGATAGGTTAGGTAAGGTTAAGATAGGTTAGGTAAGGTTGGTTAGGTTCGGTCATATATCTACGTTAGTTTTAACTCAAATTAAAAAAAAAATTGGTCATACATACTGAAATGAATAGTTTTATCATTTCATAAAAAAATTTTTTGAAAAATATTGAAATTCTGGAAAACTTGACTAGTCTCCGGGGGTAAGCGACACATATAAGTGTGATCAAGAAAAACAACAGAGTAGCCAACACCGTCCGCAGACTTAGACCCATCAGTGAAGACAGAAACGGAGCGGGAGTGAGAAGAAAAGTGCTCAAGGAAAAGGTGTTTCAGAACTGTAGGCGGGGTAAAAGCTTTAGTGATGCTGGTCAAGGATGTACAAAACTGTGGAAGGGGGGACTCTCCACGGGGGCAAAGAAGGAACAACACGAGGAGAAACATTAGAAATACGAACGGAAAGAGAATCCTGTAAGCGAGATAACCGGACAGAAAGAGGGAGGCGGTGAAGAGGAACAGGAACCACAGGAGGGGTAAAAGTTAAACCACGACAGAGGCGAGAGGAAGGATGTTGTAAGGACCGCGCAAGATAGCGAAGACAGTAGCGATCACGGCGGTCCTGGAGAGACAGGAAGCCAGTGTCAACATACAAGCTGAGGATGGGAGTCGAACGAAATACAATACCTAAAGCCACTAATACGCATAGCGTTTCGGGCAAGGTGAGGGAAAAAAAACACTTTGAAAAAACTTAATAGTAATTGGGATTAAGTATAAATTGTGTTGAAAAAAAGGAATAAAAAAATAAGAAAAAGGGGAACATGGCAGAAATCAGCAATTGAACAAGTTGAAGAACAAACAGCATTGTTTAAGAAAAGCAAGACATGGGTTGACATTTAGGGGGTAAGGTAGGTTACATGGAGTTAATTAAGTAGCACTTGGTTTTACTCTTAAACTGGTTGAGAGAGGGGAGACCATTCCACATTCTGGGTCCCTTGATTTGAAAAGTATTTCAAGTTTGGTTAAGTCGCATTCTTGGAATATCATATAGGTATTTGTTTCTGGTGTGATGCCATGAGTTCTGTTACAACCTTCTAGGAAGCTTCTTTGATCAGGATGGACAGAGTTTTAAATATATAGAGTACACATGAGAGGATGTGCAGTGACTTAATATCTAACATGTTCAAAGATCGAAAAAATCGAATGGGACTGCATCGATAACCTCGTTCTTGTATATTGCAGAATCATACTTAAGCATTGACATGGGCGGTTCAAATGATGAACAAAAGTTATATTTTCTTCAAGATATGTTTTGATTCTCAAGAATGATGAGAATGATGAGAATGAATGATGAGAATGATTCTCAAGAATGATGTCAAAAGCTCAAGTCCCATTCGATTTCTCAGTTTAGTTTTCACAGATGTTACTCTCGAAAATACCCGTTCAACCAGGGCATCACTGATTAGTAAGCTGTATATTTTCAACGGAAACTCAGCAAGGTCACTCAGTATGGGATCGCCAGCAGCGTTCTTGACAGTTATTGTCTTGGTCTAAAATGACGATCCAGATGTTGGAATTTGTCCCTCACAAATGTTGGACCAGTCATGCTTAACAATAGGCGCCACTGACATTCAATTTCACTAGCTGACTGGTCAGCTAGTCAGCCAATGGCAGTTCTGACAATGGTGGCCGTGTGTGGCTAAGGCATATGCTAGGTGACAGATTTTTCATCTTTCGAAAGTTTCAGCATTCAGCATTACAATACGAGCAAGAAGCTCTTTGCAAGCTTTCACAAAAAAATTATGGCATCTTTCTTGAATATTTTTAAACTTTTCCTGGGTTATAAAATTGTATATATTTCCCCCCAATATAACATATTGGGAGGATCAGAGTACACTGAAAATAGTTGCCTTGTTTATCACAAGAAGAAGAAGCAATTTAGTAATGAGTTGTTAAAGAATCCCACTGATCTAACAGCCGCTTTACACTGCCGCTCCTTGCCAACCATCGTGATCCTGACAAAGGTATTAACTGTAATGAAACTTTCCCATCATTTATCAATTTGTAAATTTCTAAATAACTTTCTCTTCTTAACGAAGATCTGTGGAACCAGTTGTAGCTTTCTCTTATGTAGTCAATGTTGGAAGGCAATTCGTCACATGCATGAGAACAAGCCAAGTGCAAGGAATAACATGCGCATTTGATAAGAAACATTAGGGATATCTTTCTTCATCAAGGTGTAAAGTGAATGATAAGCTCCACACAGATTTGATGCCCTGTCCGTGCCAATTGCAAAACATTGCTTTAAATCAACTCCAATATTGCCAAAATAATTTTTGAGGGGTTGATACAAGGCTTCAGAGGTTGTACTTGTGACTGAAATTAGCCCCACAAACTGAGATGAAATCCTATTTTGTCTAGCATTATAATATCGAACACAGACACACAAATGTTTTTCACACGCAATATCAGTCGACTCATCTATAATGAGAGAATGATGTCTTTTTCATATCATTAATTAGTTCATTAAACAGGGCTGGTGAAATGACTTTCTTGATGAGAGGTCTACACTTTGTTCTGTGTAACCGCAAATTAAAGGAGCTCGCGCCAGACGTTGACGGCATATCTGCTTTCAAAAGTTCACTCAAGTGATCAATGGACTTAATAGAAGAATGACGTGCAATATATACAGACAGACGACAGTCAAATTTAGTAAGTTTATCTTCCTTCTTTGATAGAACAGACTTGATGCTCATCTACTGATAACTTACCTCCGATATATTTTGTCTGTGTTTTAATGTTTCACTGTGTTTCTTTAAATCACTTCTATGAGCTCTTCTCTCAGTTCTACAAACTTTACAATGTGCATTATTTCCATCTTCTTTCGCTTCAGCCAACCACTTTCCAAACACGGGATCCTTAAGCCAGGACATCTGAGACGCTTTCTGGTATTTTAGACCACTTCCCCATTTTACACTTCCACTTCCACACACTTCTTTATCTTAACACTTAAGCAAATTCTTAAAGTAACAGCTGTGAATTTTTTTCTATATGCGATAACTTGTGTCGAACTATCCTTCTGCATGGAAGTCAGAGCCACACTAACAGTGAAAGCACAGATGAAGCTGTATGCTAATCCGCTTTAACGACAGTCATTTGATTCTTGGAAAAACCTAATATTTAAAGTAAGCAACAGTGGGAAGTCAGTTAACATACACAGTACCCGGGGATGAAGTATTAATGGCAATTAAGGTTGTGAAATCTATGGCCCCTGGGGAGGGTTACCTTGCCTTGCGGTAACTTTGTCTTTGGGAAGTTCCTAGGATCAACGTCCCCAGGGGGTCGGTCTCTGGCCTGGCTTCCTGCGGTAAGTAGTCTATTCAATCAGGCTGTTGACGCGGCTGTGATTGTACACTTGACATTATATAGGGATAACAAATCATCTTTAAGTTTCTTAACATTAATAGCCCAAACGGCCCAACTTGTTGTTAAAGTAGCCCGAAAAGTCGCGAGTAGCGAAATTACAAATTTGGGAGCGCGGGGGCTCTCAAAGTAGCCCAATTCGCTACTTGTAGCCCAATCTGGCAACCCTGCCACCTCCTCGCCACAGCCAATCACACGGCTGACACGCTCAGTGACGTCACAATCTCGTGGGCCAATAAGGGAGCAGCTACATGGTTGTCATGGTTACGCACAGGTGAGCGGAGGTGGGGCTACCTCGGCGTGGTCTGTTTCTACAGAATTATGTTATGTTTTCTTGGTGTGAAGTAGTCGTGGTGCTCTTTCCCTGTGAAAACTGTTTATTTGCAAGATAAGCTATTCACGGTATTATTAATTGTAGCTGACATTATGCGGTAAGAGGCGGTTGAAGGGTATGTGGTGAGCAGGTGTGCCCAGCCTGCCTGGTTCTCACCCAGTACCTCACCTGGCCCTCATGGCTCCCCCTTCACCTGCACGCTCTACGCCTCGTCTCACCTCACACTCCACAACTCTGGTAAGCATTTCAAGATAATATCAAAGTGTCTCTCAAAGAATTATTCTAAAAATAATTCGTGTTTATAAGGTGAAAAGTTTTTAATTCAAATTTCAGAAATGAGAATTTGAGTTAATATTGTAAAGAAATTAAGTCCTGTAGATAGAGAGATAACGTAAGGGCTTTATCAAACCTTACGATCAACCATGTTGTTTGGTGTGAAAAAGTGCATTCCCCCACGTTCTCAAGACCAGAATATGAACTGCGCCGGAAAATCGTCTCTCTGAATTTCTTACAAAATACCAAAAAATAAAAATTGTTGAGATCATCGCTGCTCTCAAGAATTTTCCGAGCTACCATAAATCGTTTGGCCCGGAGCCAGGGTTCGACGCCTCCTGCTGACCTGAGTCATTACTATGGTCACGGGATGAATTTAAAGACGAGGTCACGGCTGAGGTCACCATTGAAGTCACAGGTGAATGAAGTTACCACTTTCAATGAAAGGGGCTCAGACGAGGTTATCAGCCCTCAGTGAGGTCACAAATAGCAGCTCCCTCACATGGACCACAGTCCAGCCCGTCCTCCTAAGGTTCCCCCAACGTCAAGAAAACGGTCGTATTAAAAGTGTTCTCTCCTCACCTACCAGAGGACCCACAACAGAAAACGGGACGGTACGTCACTTTCGCCAGCCACTTCCATTATTCTATTACAATTTTTGGCCTTATGTATCGCATACGGTCGAAAAGCGACGTTCTTTATACGAGGACCAGTCGCAGGAGCCAGCCCATCCCACTAGCAGCTGCCTCGTATATTTTATTTAGACTTTTGTTAAAATGTTCAGAGTAGTTTCTTTAAGATACAAAACTTCTTATTTCGTCATTTCAAATAAGAAATTGCACGTTCGAAATATCAGCCATTGTTCACTTTCTCTTGAGCTGTATTGCCATATTCGCTTGAGCTATATTGCCATAGTGAAGTATTACCATAGTCGCTTGAAATATATTGCCATAGTGAAGTATTACCATAGTCGCTTGAGCATATTGCCATAGTGCTATATTGCCATAGTCACCTGAGCTATATGTGTCATAGTGTCAAATTTTCATAGTCGCTTGAGCTATATTGAAATGGTGCCATATTGCCATAGTCGCTTGAGCTATATTGGCATAGTGTTATATTGCCATAGTCACTTGAGCTATATTGACATGGTGCCATATTGCCATAGTCGCCGAGCTATATGTCATAGTCGCTTGAGCTATATTGCCATAGTCGCTTGAGCTATATTGCCATAGTCGCTTGAGCTATATTGCCATTGTCGCTTGAGCTATATTGCCATAGTCGCTTGAGCTATATTGCCATAGTCGCTTGAGCTATATTGCCATAGTCGCTTGAGCAATATTGCCATAGACGCTTGAGCAATATTGCCATAGTCGCTTGAGCAATATTGCCATAGACGCTTGAGCTATATTGCCATAGTCGCTTGAGCAATATTGCCATAGACGCTTAGCCTATATTGCCATAGTCGCTTGAGCTATATTGCCATAGTCGCTTGAGGCAATATTGCCATAGTCGCTTGAGCAATAATGTCATAGTCGCTTGAGCAATATTTTCCATTACGCTTTGAGCAATATTGCCATAGACGCCTGAGCAATTTGCCATAGACGCTTGAGCTATAGTGCGATAGTCGCTTGAGCAATATTGCCATAGTCGCTTGAGCAATATTGTCATAGTCGCTTGAGCTATATTGCCATAGTCGCTTGAGTTATTGCCATAGTCGCTTGAGCAATATTGTCATAGTCGCTTGAGCAATTTGTCATAGTCGCTTGAGCTATATTGCCATANATCTTATTATAAACAACAATCTCAACAAAAACCACATCATTCTGGGAGGAGACTTTAATATTGACCTGGGTCAACAAAATTGCTCTCAAGTTGACTATTTCCTTAACAGCATGAACTCCTGTATGCTAATCCCCACAATCACCAAACCTACCCGAGTCACTCAAACATCAGCCACTACCTTGGACCACATATGGACAAACATAACAGCTCCCCTTGTATCTGGTATAATCTACGACAGAACAACTGACCACTATCCTACCTTTCTCACAGCGAACATGGACATAACACCACCAAAAGCAAGAAACTTTCATTTAGGCTACACAGTGAATCAGCTTTGGGCAATCTTACAGATGCATTTCACAATATTAACTGGGATTCTGAATTCAATAATACCCAGGATATAAATTCATTAGCTAACCTCTTCCTCTCCAAAACTCTAAGCCTCTACAACCTTCATTGTCCCCTTCTTACCAAGCAAGTAACTGACAAAAGATTAAACAATCCATGGCTCACAAGCGGCATTCTCAATTCAATCAACAAGAAACATGAATATGAAAAGAAACTTAGGATTGGCCTAGTTTCAAAGGAAGTAGCTAAAAGGTACTCATCAATGCTTACCAGTATCATAAGAAAGGCAAAACTTGCATATTATGTGAATAGATTCAATGAAGCAAAAGGCAACATGAAAAGCACTTGGAAAACCATCTCTAGTATCCTAGGAACTAAACAACACTCACATAACCAAATAAAACTCTACAAGGATGGGGATATACCGTCAACTGATTTAGAAATGGCAAATGAATTTAATAGTTTCTTTTCATCGGTTGGTGCTAATCTTGCCAGTAAAATCCCACAGACTCAGACACATATTAACACATATCTCTCAGGCAGCTATCCAAACTCTCAACCTCCTCAAGTAGATTAAGTCTTACCCTATAATGTTACACTACCATCAAGAGAATGTATACATATATATATACCTATAAACACATATAAGGCAAATCAGCATTTGAATGCAATAACATACATATATATATATCAGTATAAATGATCCGTACCACACAACGAATCAATTGACCATTCTATCAGTCTTAGAATACATATATATCTGTAGGTACTCCTGCCTACGTCTGTAACTCTAAACTTCAATATACACTTCTTGGCACATAAATGGCAAACGATCACTCACCTCTCATTGCGTCGTTCACGCTAATGACAAACACTCTCACCTCCATACAAGTGATCATTTAGACCTACTTCACTACCCTGACAACTTCAGGTTCCTCAGGGCTTAAACACCAGAATCCTCTGCAGCTCCTCTAGGCTGCTACCATGAAGATTCCTTGAACAACTATGGTGCCTCCCTACTCCTAATAGGGTCATCCACAGCTCTCCTGGCTGCTGC
>WNGS01009921.1:16551-32303 GCA_020271785.1 Procambarus virginalis | reverse complement strand
ACTTGAATACGGACTTGGAAAATACAAAAAACTTGGAAAAGACTTGAATACGGACATTGGAAAATACAAAAAACTTGGAAAAGACTTGAATACGGACATGGAAAATACAAAAAAACTTGGAAAAAACTTGAATACGGACTTGGAAAATACAAAAATACTTGGAAAAGACTTGAATACGGACTTGGAAAATACAAAAATACTTGGAAAAGACTTGAATACGGACTTGGAAATACAAAACACTATTTGTACAAAAGTCAGAAAAAGACATTCACATTTTCTACAAAGTAATAACAGTAAATCCACCCACAAAATGGATATATCCTCCCCCTCCCCTCCCCCCAAAAAAAAAAATATGGGTAAAAAGTATATCACCCCCTCAATCTCTATTTCCCCTCCGCCCCCCTTGTCCCCCTCTTCTACCCCCACTCTCTTAAAATGTAAAACTGAATTAAGCGAGTAGATTGGTAGTTTAAGCGAGTAGACTGGTAGTTTAAGCGAGTAGACTGGTAGTTTAAGCGAGTAGACTGGTAGTTTAAGCGAGTAGACTGGTAGTTTAAGCGAGTAGACTGGTAGTTTAAGCGAGTAGACTGGTAGTTTAAGCGAGTAGACTGGTAGTTTAAGCGAGTAGACTGGTAGTTTAAGCGAGTAGACTGGTAGTTTAAGCGAGTAGACTGGTAGTTTAAGCGAGTAGACTGGTAGTTTAAGCGAGTAGACTGGTAGTTTAAGCGAGTAGACTGGTAGTTTAAGCGAGTAGACTGGTAGTTTAAGCGAGCAGACTGGTAGTTTAAGCGAGCAGACTGGTAGTTTAAGCGAGTAGACTGGTAGTTTAAGCGAGCAGACTGGTAGTTTAAGCGAGTAGACTGGTAGTTTAAGTGAGTAGACTGGTAGTTTAAGCGAGTAGACTGGTAGTTTAAGCGAGTAGACTGGTAGTTTAAGCGAGTAGACTGGTAGTTAAACAGTAGACTGGTAGTTAAGCAAGTAGACTAGTAGTTAAGCGAGTAGACTGGTAGTTTAAGCGAGTAGACTGGAAGTTAAGCGAGTAGACTGGTAGTTAAGCGAGTAGACTGGTAGTTAAGCGAGTAGACTGGTAGTTAAGCGAGTAGACTGGTAGTTAAGCGAGTAGACTGGTAGTTTAAGCGAGTAGACTGGTAGTTAAGCGAGTAGACTGGTAGTTAAGCGAGTAGACTGGTAGTTTAAGCGAGTAGACTGGTAGTTAAGCAAGTAGACTGGTAGTTAAGCAAGTAGACTGGTAGTTAAACAAGTAGATGGTAGTTTAAACAAGTAGACTGGTAGTTTAAACAAGTAGACTGGTAGTTAAGCGAGTAGACTGGTAGTTAAGCGAGTAGACTAGTAGTTAAACAAGTAGACTGGTAGTTTAAACAAGTAGACTGGTAGTTAAGCGAGTAGACTGTAGTTAAGCGAGTAGACTGGTAGTTAAACAAGTAGACTGGTAGTTAAGCGAGTAGACTGGTAGTTAAACAAGTAGACTGGTAGTTTAAACAAGTAGACTGGTAGTTAAGCGAGTAGACTGGTAGTTAAGCGAGTAGACTAGTAGTTAAACAAGTAGACTGGTAGTTTAAACAAGTAGACTGGTAGTTAAGCGAGTAGACTGGTAGTTAAGCGAGTAGACTGGTAGTTAAACAAGTAGACTGGTAGTTAAGCGAGTAGACTGGTAGTTAAGCGAGTAGACTGGTAGTTAAACAAGTAGACTGGTAGTTAAGCGAGTAGACTGGTAGTTAAGCGAGTAGACTGGTAGTTTAAGCGAGTAGACTGGTAGTTAAGCGAGTAGACTGGTAGTTAAGCGAGTAGACTGGTAGTTAAGCGAGTAGACTGGTAGTTACGCGAGTAGACTGGTAGTTAAGCGAGTAGACTGGTAGTTTAAGCGAGTAGACTGGTAGTTTAAGCGAGTAGACTGGTAGTTTAAGCGAGTAGACTGGTAGTTTAAGCGAGTAGACTGGTAGTTTAAACGAGTAGACTGGTAGTTAAGCGAGTAGACTGGTAGTTTAAACGAGTAGACTGGTAGTTTAAGCGAGTAGACTGGTAGTTTAAGCGAGTAGAATGGTAGTTTAAGCGAGTAGACTGGTAGTTTAAGCGGTAGATGGTAGTTTAAGCGAGTAGACTGGTAGTTAAGCGAGTAGATGGTAGTTTAAGCGACTAGATGGTAGTTTAAGCGAGTAGATGTTGTGGTAAGCGAGTAGACTGGTAGTTTAAAAGAGTAGGACTGGTTAGTTAAGCGAGTCATAGACACGAGTTTTCCCACATTGACAGTGGCTTGATGAAAAATGCTTAAGTAACCCCTCACTAATCTGGTGCCCTTGGGAGGTGGAGATATTTGAGGTAAATACTTCGAAATCTCTATCTCTTTTAGGGGTCTGACTTGGTGTAGTGGGTTAAGGCATACTAGTTATGGCAGCTGCTGGAAGGTAGTTGTGCTTTCTGGGTTCGAGTCCCACTGGTGGGTGTTGTCTAAAGATTGTTAATCTTCACTTGTGGTTCAAGCAAGTATGTGCTTATAGCATAGACACGAGTTCTCCCACATTGACAGTGGCTTGATGAAAAATGCTTAAGTAACCGCTCACTAATCTGGTGCCCTTGGGAGGTGGAGATATTGGAGGTAAATACTTCGAAATCTCTATCTCTTTTAGGGGTCTGACTTGGTGTAGTGGGTTAAGGCATATAGTTATGGCAGCTACTGGAAGGTAGTTGTGCTTTCTGGGTTCGAGTCCCACTGGTGGGTGTTGTCTAAAGATTGTTAATCTTCACTTGTGGTTCAAGCAAGTATGTGCTTATAGCATAGACACGAGTTTTCCCACATTGACAGTGGCTTGATGAAAAATGCTTAAGTAAACCCTCACTAATCTGGTGCCCTTGGGAGGTGGAGATATTTGAGGTAAATACTTCGAAATCTCTATCTCTTTTAGGGGTCTGACTTGGTGTAGTGGGTTAAGGCATGCTAGTTATGGCAGCTACTGGAAGGTAGTTGTGCTTTCTGGTTCGAGTCCCACTGGTGGGTGTTGTCTAAAGATTGTTAATCTTCACTTGTGGTTCAAGCAAGTATGTGCTTATAGCATAGACACGAGTTCTCCCACATTGACAGTGGCTTGATGAAAAATGCTTAGTAAACCCTCACTAATCTGGTGCCCTTGGGAGGTGGAGATATTTGAGGTAAATACTTCGAAATCTCTATCTCTTTTAGGGGTCTGACTTGGTGTAGTGGGTTAAGGCATACTAGTTATGGCAGCTACTGGAAGGTAGTTGTGCTTTCTGGGTTCGAGTCCCACTGGTGGGTGTTGTCTAAAGATTGTTAATCTTCACTTGTGGTTCAAGCAAGTATGTGCTTATAGCATAGACACGAGTTCTCCCACATTGACAGTGGCTTGATGAAAAATGCTTAAGTTACCCCTCACTAATCTGGTGCCCTTGGGAGGTGGAGATATTTGAGGTAAATACTTCGAAATCTCTATCTCTTTTAGGGGTCTGACTTGGTGTAGTGGGTTAAGGCATACTAGTTATGGCAGCTTGGAAGGTAGTTGTGCTTTCTGGGTTCGAGTCCCACTGGTGGGTGTTGTCTAAAGATTGTTAATCTTCACTTGTGGTTCAAGCAAGTATGTGCTTATAGCATAGACACGAGTTCTCCCACATTGACAGTGGCTTGATGAAAAATGCTTAAGTAACCCCTCACTAATCTGGTGCCCTTGGGAGGTGGAGATATTTGAGGTAAATACTTCGAAATCTCTATCTCTTTTAGGGGTCTGACTTGGTGTAGTGGGTTAAGGCATGCTAGTTATGGCAGCTACTGGAAGGTAGTTGTGCTTTCTGGGTTCGAGTCCCACTGGTGGGTGTTGTCTAAAGATTGTTAATCTTCACTTGTGGTTCAAGCAAGTATGTGCTTATAGCATAGACACGAGTTCTCCCACATTGACAGTGGCTTGATGAAAAATGCTTAAGTAACCCCTCACTAATCTGGTGCCCTTGGGAGGTGGAGATATTTGAGGTAAATACTTCGAAATCTCTATCTCTTTTAGGGGTCTGACTTGGTGTAGTGGGTTAAGGCATACTAGTTATGGCAGCTACTGGAAGGTAGTTGTGCTTTCTGGGTTCGAGTCCCACTGGTGGGTGTTGTCTAAAGATTGTTAATCTTCACTTGTGGTTCAAGCAAGTATGTGCTTATAGCATAGACACGAGTTTTCCCACATTGACAGTGGCTTGATGAAAAATGCTTAAGTAACCCCTCACTAATCTGGTGCCCTTGGGAGGTGGAGATATTTGAGGTAAATACTTCGAAATCTCTATCTCTTTTAGGGGTCTGACTTGGTGTAGTGGGTTAAGGCATACTAGTTATGGCAGCTACTGGAAGGTAGTTGTGCTTTCTGGGTTCGAGTCCCACTGGTGGGTGTTGTCTAAAGATTGTTAATCTTCACTTGTGGTTCAAGCAAGTATGTGCTTATAGCATAGACACGAGTTTTCCCACATTGACAGTGGCTTGATGAAAAATGCTGAAGAAACCCCTCACTAATCTGGTGCCCTTGGGAGGTGGAGATATTTGAGGTAAATACTTCGAAATCTCTATCTCTTTTAGGGGTCTGACTTGGTGTAGTGGGTTAAGGCATAGTTATGGCAGCTACTGNAAAAAAAACTTGGAAAAGACTTGAATACGGACATGGAAAATACAAAAAAACTTGGAAAAGACTTGAATACGGACTTGGAAAATACAAAATACTTGGAAAAGACTTGAATACGGACTTGGAAAATACAAAAATACTTGGAAAAGACTTGAATACGGACTGGACAATACAAAACACCTATTTGTACAAAAGTCAAAAAGACATTCACATTTTCTACAAAGTAATAACAGTAAATCCACCCACAAAATGGAATATATCCCTCCCCTCTCCCTCCCCCCAAAAAAAAAAATATGGGTAAAAAGTATATCACCCCCTCAATCTCTATTCCCCTCCGCCCCTTGTCCCCCTCTTCTACCCCCACTCTCTTAAAATGTAAAACTGAATTAAGCGAGTAGATTGGTAGTTTAAGCGAGTAGATGGTAGTTTAAGCGAGTAGACTGGTAGTTTAAGCGAGTAGACTGGTAGTTTAAGCGAGTAGACTGGTAGTTTAAGCGAGTAGACTGGTAGTTTAAGCGAGTAGACTGGTAGTTTAAGCGAGTAGACTGGTAGTTAAGCGAGTAGACTGGTAGTTTAAGCGAGTAGACTGGTAGTTAAGCGAGTAGACTGGTAGTTTAAGCGAGTAGACTGGTAGTTTAAGCGAGTAGATGGTAGTTTAAGCGAGTAGACTGGTAGTTTAAGCGAGTAGACTGGTAGTTTAAGCGAGCAGACTGGTAGTTTAAGCGAGCAGACTGGTAGTTTAAGCGAGTAGACTGGTAGTTTAAGCGAGCAGACTGGTAGTTTAAGCGAGTAGACTGGTAGTTTAAGTGAGTAGACTGGTAGTTTAAGCGAGTAGACTGGTAGTTTAAGCGAGTAGACTGGTAGTTTAAGCGAGTAGACTGGTAGTTAAACAAGTAGACTGGTAGTTAAGCAAGTAGACTAGTAGTTAAGCGAGTAGACTGGTAGTTTAAGCGAGTAGACTGGAAGTTAAGCGAGTAGACTGGTAGTTTAAGCGAGTAGACTGGTAGTTAAGCGAGTAGACTGGTAGTTAAGCGAGTAGACTGGTAGTTAAGCGAGTAGACTGGTAGTTTAAGCGAGTAGACTGGTAGTTAAGCGAGTAGACTGGTAGTTTAAGCGAGTAGACTGGTAGTTTAAGCGAGTAGACTGGTAGTTAAGCAAGTAGACTGGTAGTTAAGCAAGTAGACTGGTAGTTAAACAAGTAGACTGGTAGTTAAAACAAGTAGACTGGTAGTTTAAACAAGTAGACTGGTAGTTAAGCGAGTAGACTGGTAGTTAAGCGAGTAGACTAGTAGTTAAACAAGTAGACTGGTAGTTTAAACAAGTAGACTGGTAGTTAAGCGAGTAGACTGGTAGTTAAGCGAGTAGACTGGTAGTTAAACAAGTAGACTGGTAGTTAAGCGAGTAGACTGGTAGTTAAACAAGTAGACTGGTAGTTTAAACAAGTAGACTGGTAGTTAAGCGAGTAGACTGGTAGTTAAGCGAGTAGACTAGTAGTTAAACAAGTAGACTGGTAGTTTAAACAAGTAGACTGGTAGTTAAGCGAGTAGACTGGTAGTTAAGCGAGTAGACTGGTAGTTAAACAAGTAGACTGGTAGTTAAGCGAGTAGACTGGTAGTTAAGCGAGTAGACTGGTAGTTAAACAAGTAGACTGGTAGTTAAGCGAGTAGACTGGTAGTTAAGCGAGTAGACTGGTAGTTTAAGCGAGTAGACTGGTAGTTAAGCGAGTAGACTGGTAGTTAAGCGAGTAGACTGGTAGTTAAGCGAGTAGACTGGTAGTTACGCGAGTAGACTGGTAGTTAAGCGAGTAGACTGTAGTTTAAGCGAGTAGACTGGTAGTTTAAGCGAGTAGACTGGTAGTTTAAGCGAGTAGACTGGTAGTTTAAGCGAGTAGACTGGTAGTTTAAACGAGTAGACTGGTAGTTTAAGCGAGTAGACTGGTAGTTAAACGAGTAGACTGGTAGTTTAAGCGAGTAGACTGGTAGTTTAAGCGAGTAGACTGGTAGTTTAAGCGAGTAGACTGGTAGTTTAAGCGAGTAGACTGGTAGTTTAAGCGAGTAGATGTAGTTTAAGCGAGTAGATGGTAGTTTAAGCGAGTAGACTGGTAGTTTAAGCGAGTTAGTGGTTGTTTAGCGAGTAGACTGGTAGTCTAAACGAGTAGACTGGTAGTTAAGCGTAGTCATAGACACGAGTTTCCCACATTGACAGTGGCTTGATGAAAAATGCTTAAGTAACCCCTCACTAATCTGGTGCCCTTGGGAGGTGGAGATATTTGAGGTAAATACTTCGAAATCTCTATCTCTTTTAGGGGTCTGACTTGGTGTAGTGGGTTAAGGCATACTAGTTATGGCAGCTGCTGGAAGGTAGTTGTGCTTTCTGGGTTCGAGTCCCACTGGTGGGTGTTGTCTAAAGATTGTTAATCTTCACTTGTGGTTCAAGCAAGTATGTGCTTATAGCATAGACACGAGTTCTCCCACATTGACAGTGGCTTGATGAAAAATGCTTAAGTAACCGCTCACTAATCTGGTGCCCTTGGGAGGTGGAGATATTTGAGGTAAATACTTCGAAATCTCTATCTCTTTTAGGGGTCTGACTTGGTGTAGTGGGTTAAGGCATACTAGTTATGGCAGCTACTGGAAGGTAGTTGTGCTTTCTGGGTTCGAGTCCCACTGGTGGGTGTTGTCTAAAGATTGTTAATCTTCACTTGTGGTTCAAGCAAGTATGTGCTTATAGCATAGACACGAGTTTTCCCACATTGACAGTGGCTTGATGAAAAATGCTGAAGAAACCCCTCACTAATCTGGTGCCCTTGGGAGGTGGAGATATTTGAGGTAAATACTTCGAAATCTCTATCTCTTTTAGGGGTCTGACTTGGTGTAGTGGGTTAAGGCATGCTAGTTATGGCAGCTACTGGAAGGTAGTTGTGCTTTCTGGGTTCGAGTCCCACTGGTGGGTGTTGTCTAAAGATTGTTAATCTTCACTTGTGGTTCAAGCAAGTATGTGCTTATAGCATAGACACGAGTTTTCCCACATTGACAGTGGCTTGATGAAAAATGCTGAAGAAACCCCTCACTAATCTGGTGCCCTTGGGAGGTGGAGATATTTGAGGTAAATACTTCGAAATCTCTATCTCTTTTAGGGGTCTGACTTGGTGTAGTGGGTTAAGGCATACTAGTTATGGCAGCTACTGGAAGGTAGTTGTGCTTTCTGGGTTCGAGTCCCACTGGTGGGTGTTGTCTAAAGATTGTTAATCTTCACTTGTGGTTCAAGCAAGTATGTGCTTATAGCATAGACACGAGTTCTCCCACATTGACAGTGGCTTGATGAAAAATGCTTAAGTAACCCCTCACTAATCTGGTGCCCTTGGGAGGTGGAGATATTTGAGGTAAATACTTCGAAATCTCTATCTCTTTTAGGGTCTGACTTGGTGTAGTGGGTTAAGGCATACTAGTTATGGCAGCTACTGGAAGGTAGTTGTGCTTTCTGGGTTCGAGTCCCACTGGTGGGTGTTGTCTAAAGATTGTTAATCTTCACTTGTGGTTCAAGCAAGTATGTGCTTATAGCATAGACACGAGTTCTCCCACATTGACAGTGGCTTGATGAAAAATGCTTAAGTAACCCCTCACTAATCTGGTGCCCTTGGGAGGTGGAGATATTTGAGGTAAATACTTCGAAATCTCTATCTCTTTTAGGGTCTGACTTGGTGTAGTGGGTTAAGGCATACTAGTTATGGCAGCTACTGGAAGGTAGTTGTGCTTTCTGGGTTCGAGTCCCACTGGTGGGTGTTGTCTAAAGATTGTTAATCTTCACTTGTGGTTCAAGCAAGTATGTGCTTATAGCATAGACACGAGTTCTCCCACATTGACAGTGGCTTGATGAAAAATGCTTAAGTAACCCCTCACTAATCTGGTGCCCTTGGGAGGTGGAGATATTTGAGGTAAATACTTCGAAATCTCTATCTCTTTTAGGGTCTGACTTGGTGTAGTGGGTTAAGGCATACTAGTTATGGCAGCTACTGGAAGGTAGTTGTGCTTTCTGGGTTCGAGTCCCACTGGTGGGTGTTGTCTAAAGATTGTTAATCTTCACTTGTGGTTCAAGCAAGTATGTGCTTATAGCATAGACACGAGTTCTCCCACATTGACAGTGGCTTGATGAAAAATGCTTAAGTAACCCCTCACTAATCTGGTGCCCTTGGGAGGTGGAGATATTTGAGGTAAATACTTCAAAATCTCTATCTCTTTTAGGGGTCTGACTTGGTGTAGTGGGTTAAGGCATACTAGTTATGGCAACTACTGGAAGGTAGTTGTGCTTTCTGGGTTCGAGTCCCACTGGTGGGTGTTGTCTAAAGATTGTTAATCTTCACTTGTGGTTCAAGCAAGTATGAGCTTATAGCATAGACACGAGTTCTCCCACATTGACAGTGGCTTGATGAAAAATGCTTAATTAAGTAACCCCTCACTAATCTGGTGCCCTTCGGAGGTGGAGATATTTGAGGTAAATACTTCGAAATCTCTATCTCTTTTAAGGGTCTGACTTGGTGTAGTGGGTTAAGGCATACTAGTTATGGCAGCTACTGGAAGGTAGTTGTGCTTTCTGGGTTCGAGTCCCACTGGTGGGTGTTGTCTAAAGATTGTTAATCTTCACTTGTGGTTCAAGCAAGTATGTGCATATATATATATATATTTATATATATATATATATATATATATATATATATATATATATATATATATATATATATATATATATATATATATATTGTGACGGTAACAAGTTGGAAATGGTGGTTGGCAGTCTTCCAACTAGCAGGTGTCAGTGCTGGGCCACATATAATATATAAAAAAAGAAAAGGAAAAAAAAGAGAAAAAAAAGAATGACTGCGTGATTGGTAATCTGTGGTAAGGTCGGAAATACGAAAGACAATAATAAAAACTGGATTTTAATAACAATAAAAAAAAACACAAATTGAAACAAATGCAAAATCTTGGCTTACTGGTAAAAATAATAAACAATATAAACATGAAAATAGATTACGTTAATGGGGAGGAGAATTGACATACAAAAGTAAATAAAATATGAATGCTGGAATATATGCACTAACTATAAACCTCTATTTGACCACACAAGGTGAGTCACTTAGGAGTTCACAGTTTGCGAGCACACAATATTCTGGCTGGCAGAAACGCGAGGGACTCCAACAATAACTGGCGAGGTCTTGTGATTGGCGGGGAGCCGGAGTGGAGTGTTGGTTGGCGGCCAATGAGGAAGCTGGATGGTCGCAAGTCGCTAGTTAGGCAGTGGAAGGGTTCGGCGCGTCGACCAGGTGCTGGAGTGGGGGGAGGAGGGAGTTGCTGGTACGTGTGGCTATCATATACGTTTAGCCACTACAAAACGTATCTTGTATATTGATGAGGACAGGAGTGATTCGCAGAAATAGCAGGCTAAATCTCTGATAAGAGATTATCGTCACAATATATATATATATATATATATATATATATATATATATATATATATATATATATATATATATATATATATATATATATATATATATATATATATATATATATATATATATACAGGAGTCAACCTCGAGGAAAAATCCGGAGTTGGAGCCCATAAGGCAGTTCGTTGTTGACGTCGACCTCGTTCTGGCAGCTCCTGCGACGTTGCTGGAACCATGTGTATTGGCATTTGCCTTTCTATTGGATAATTTCAGCAACGTGGAGAGGGGGGGATCTGCTGCATGGGTAACAGCTTCTCCTCCATATCTACGTACTCAGGCTTTGCGCCCTGGAGAGGACACTCCAGCTTCGCCTCACAGCGTCGAACCAACACGGGAAGCGACAGTCTACCGGTTTTAAGTCTTCCGCTCGATTGGCGAAGAGTGTGACGCCAGGGGTTGCTTCTGACGGTGGGAGGGGTCATTGCGCCCCACTGGGCAGCTACCGCCTGCCTCAAGCTGGGCAAACCCCAGCCAATAAGGTGTTGCCTCGCCACGGTCCGTTAACCTCACTGGGTGCGTGGGGTTTAGGGTGAAAACCGACAAGCGGCCCGACAACTTTGCACCAAGCAATACCATACCCAAAAAGAAAATATCAACTGCCCTAAAGCTGGGCACATGGAACGTCAGGACACTGACACCAGGTTTCTCTGACGACCTGCTAGAAATCAGTGACGCCCGAAAAACAGCAATCATCGATAGGGAGCTGAGCAAACTGCAGATGGATATTGTTGCTCTCGAAGAGACCAGGCTCCCTGGATCAAGATCTGTGAGAGAGAGGACCTTCTCTTTCTTCTGGCAAGGAAAACCACCTGATGAGACCAGAGAACATGGTGTGGGATTTGCAGTCAGGAACGCACTGTTGGGATACGTTATATCACCGATGGGGGAAACCGAACGAATTCTGTCTCTGCAACTGCACTCCCAAACAGGACCAGTCAATGTAATTAGTGCATATGCACCAACCCTGACTTCTCCAGCAGAGGCAAAGGAAAAATTCTACGATGACCTCAACAGAGTCATAGCGAGAATCACTGTAAAGGAGCCACTGTTCATCCTCGGCGACTTCAACGCCAGAGTGGGTGCCGAGCACAACATTTGGCCCATTTGTCTGGGTCAATTCGACATAGGGAGGACGAATGAGAACGGGCAACGTCTGCTAGAACTCTGCTGCCTTCATGGTCTCTGTGTCACCAACACGTTCTTCGGCACAAAGCCTCAACACCGAGTATCTTGGAGACACCCCAGATCCAAGCACTGGCACCAGCTTGACCTGATTCTTACCAGGCGTGCAAGTCTACCCAGCGTCAAGATTACGCGTAGCTACCAGAGTGCTCTCTGTGACACCGACCACTCCCTGGTCTGTAGCAGGGTGAAGATACAGCCAAAGAAGATTCATCACTCGAAAAAGGCGGGCAGACCTCGCATCGACACCACTAAGACCCGAAACCAGGACAAGGTGAAAGATTTTGCACGCGTGCTCGAAGAAGCTCTCCCTGGCCCAGCCGGGGTCACTGCCTGTAAAAGATGGGAGCACTTCAGAGACGCTGTCTTCAACGCTGCCATTTCCACCTTTGGCAAGAAGACCAGCAGGTCGGCTGACTGGTTCGAGGCTCACTCGGAAGAGATGACACCTGTCATTGAAGAGAAGAGAAACGCCTTGGCAGCCTACAAAGCCTGCCCAAGTCAGCGCAACTTACAGATCCTTCGGGCCATCCGCTGCAAAGTACAGCAGAGCGCCAGGCGATGTGCCAACAACTATTGGCTCCAGCTCTGCTCCCAGATACAGACTGCAGCGGATACAGGCAATGTAAGGGGAATGTATGACGGCATCAAGCAGGCCCTCGGCCCAATCCAGAGGAAGACCGCTCCTCTGAAATCTGCCACTGGCGAGGTGATTCAGGACCAGACACTGCAGCTGAAGCGCTGGGTCGAGCACTACTCTGAGCTATACGCCAGGGACAATGTGGTCACCGAAGATGCCCTGAGCGCCATTGAGTGTCTGCCTGTGCTAATGGAACTCGACAGCAAACCGACCCTCGAAGAACTCAGCGATGCCCTAGACTTCCTTGCTTCTGGTAAAGCTCCTGGCATGGCATTCCTGCTGAGACTTTGAAGTGCTGCAGAGGTAGCCTGCTCATGGAGCTGCATGAAATTCTCTGTCTCTGCTGGGAAGAAGGAGAGGTGCCACAGGACATGAGGGATGCCAACATCGTCACGCTGTATAAGAATAAAGGTGACAGAGGCGACTGCAACAACTACCGTGGAATCTCCCTCCTCAGTACTGTCGGAAAGCTGTTTGCTCGAGTCGCATTGAAGAGGCTCCAAGTACTTGCAGAGAGAGTCTATCCAGAATCACAATGCGGATTCAGAGCTGACAGGTCCACAATCGACATGGTCTTTTCCCTTCAGACAACTGCAGGAGAAATGCAAGGAACAGAAGCAGCCACTCTCCATAGCCTTCATAGATCTGACGAAGGCCTTCGACCTCGTCAGCAGGGATGGCCTGTTCAAGATCCTCCCCAAGATCGGATGCCCACCCAGGCTCCTCAGCATCATCAGATCTTTCCATGAGAGGCACTGTGGTCTTTGATGGACTAACATCAGACGCCTTTGACATCCGAAGTGGAGTAAAGCAGGGCTGCGTACTGGCTCCAGCCCTATTCGGGATTTTCTTCACAGTTATGCTGCGGCACGCCTTCGGATCTGTCATGGAAGGCATTTACCTCCGGACCAGGTCGGATGGAAACTCTTTAACCTCGCCAGGCTGAGAGCCAAGACGAAGGTTCGGCTGAGGTGTCTGCGCGACTTCCTTTTTGCCGACGACGCAGCAGTCACTGCCCACTCAGCCGAAGACCTCCAACGGCTCATGACCCGCTTCAGCGAGGCCTCTCAGGCTTTCGGACTCACCATCAGCCTGAAGAAAACACAAGTCATGGGACAAGGAGTGGACTCCCCACCTGACATCCGCATCTCCGATTCCAAACTGGAAGTCGTTCACGACTTCGTGTACCTGGGCTCCACAATCTCTGACTCCCTCTCTCTTGATACGGAGCTAAACAAACGCATCGGTAAGGCATCTACTACCATGTCCAGACTGACAAAGAGAGTGTGGGCCAACAATAGGCTGACTGAGTATACTAAGATTCAGGTTTACAGAGCCTGTGTCCTGAGCACTCTCCTTTATGGCAGTGAGTCTTGGACACTCCGCGCCCGTCAGGAAAGGCAGCTGAATGCCTTCCACATGCGCTGCCTTCGACACATCTTGGACATCACCTGGCAGGACAAGGTGACAAACAACAACGTCTTGGGGAGAGCAAGAATCACCAGCATGTACACAATGCTGAAACAGAGACGAATGCGCTGGCTCGGGCACGTTGTGCGAATGGGCGACGGCAGGATCCCCAAGGATCTCCTGTATGGAGAGTTGAGGCAGGGAAAGCGTTCAACAGGCAAGCCCCAGCTACGGTACAAAGACGTATGCAAGAGGGACCTGAAAGCCATGGACGTCGATCTTGCTATATGGGAGACACTGGCTGCAGACCGTTCAGCCTGGAGGCAGTCTGTTCAAAGAGGTCTCTCCAAGTTCGAGGAGTCACTTGCCAAGGAATCGGAGGCAAAGAGACAGAGAAGGAAAGCCGTAGCCAGGAAGACAGACCAGAATCGGACTTTGTTTGTGCTCGGTGTGGGATGGACTGCCACTCTCGGATTGGCCTCATCAGTCACACCAGACGCTGCACCAGGATTGACAACCAGAGCGCAACTCCATAGTCTCCCGAGACTGAAGGATGCCTACTACTACTATATATATATATATATATATATATATATATATATATATATATATATATATATATAATATATATATATATATAATATATATATATATATATATATATATATATATATATTGGTATATTTGGTAGCAGTCTTTCCTGTAGACATATATTATTAAATATGACCGAAAAAGTAAGATTAATAATTCTAACACGAATTTTCTCGATTTTCCTTATGTTTCTTTTTACTGGTGACGGTAAATGAAAAATCAATTCTCCAAAATTCATTTTTATTTCTAGTCTGACGCAACACTTGAGCGCGTTTCGTAAAACTTATTACATTTTCAAAGACTTTAGTTTATCACCACAACTTATCCCTGAAACAACATTGGCTCTTATACCTGCATTTGGGTGAGGTGATGTAATACAATAGTGGGGTGAAAAACAAACTTTCAACAAAACACAGAACACAGAATACTGGATATAGAAGTTGGTTACAAATAGAACTGCAGAAGGCCTATTGGCCCATATTTCTTGATGTTTCTATATTGGAGCGGAGTCTTGAAGTGGGTAGAATATAGTTGTGCGTTATTGGCTGTTGATTGCTGGTGTTGACTTCTTGATGTGTAGTGCCTCGCAGATGTCAAGCCGCCTGCTGTCGCTGTATCTATCGATGATTTCTGTGTTGTTTGCTAAGATTTCTCTGGTGATGGTTTGGTTGTGGGAAGAGATTATATGTTCCTTAATGGAGCCCTGTTGCTTATGCATCGTTAAACCCTGGAAAGAGATGTTGTTGTCTTGCCTATATACTGAGTTTTTTGAGGCTTACAGTCCCCAAGAGGGCATTTGAAGGCATAGACGACGTTTGTCTCTTTTAGAGCGTTCTGCTCCGTGTCTGGAGAGTTTCTCATGAGTAGGCTGGCCGTTTTTTTGGTTTTATAGTAAATCGTAGTTGTATCTTCTGATTTTTGTCTGTAGGGATACATTTCTATTAACAATATCTTTCAGGACCCTTTCCTCCGTTTTATGAGCTGTGGAAAAGAAGTTCCTGTAAAATAGTCTAATAGGGGGTATAGGTGTTGTATTAGTTGTCTCTTCAGAGGTTGCATGGCGTTTCACTTTCCTTCTTATGATGTCTTCAATGAAACCATTGGAGAAGCCGTTGTTGACTAGGACCTGCCTTACCCTACAGAGTTCTTCGTCGACTTGCTTCCATTCTGAGCTGTGGCTGAGAGCACGGTCGACATAAGCGTTAACAACACTCCTCTTGTACCTGTCTGGGCAGTCACTGTTGGCATTTAGGCACATTCCTATGTTTGTTTCCTTAGTGTAGACTGCAGTGTGGAAACCTCCGCTCCTTTCCATGACTGTTACATCTAGAAAGGGCAGCTTCCCATCCTTCTCCATCTCGTAAGTGAAACGCAACACAGAATTCTGCTCAAATGCCTCTTCAGCTCCTGCAGATGTCTGACATCAGGTACCTGTGTAAAAATGTCGTCAACATACCTGCAGTATATGGCCGGTTTCAAGTTCAAGTCGACTAAGACTTTTTTCTCGATAGTACCCATGTAGAAGTTCGCAAACAGGACCCTAGGGGAGAACCCATGGCGACCCCATCTACTTGCTTATACATGTGCCCATCCGGGCTCAAGAAGGGTGCCTCCTTAGTACAAGCTTGGAGTAGTTTCCTCAGATATTTTCTGGTATGTCAAGAGGAGTACAGGCCGGATCACGATACACTCGGTCCATATCACCCGATTGTTCATCCACAGGTACGTTGGTAAACAGTGATTCTACGTCCACGAGGCTCTTATCCCTGTAGCCCGTGTTCCCCGCAGTAAGTCAACAATT
>WNGS01009920.1:0-49959 GCA_020271785.1 Procambarus virginalis | reverse complement strand
TTGGTAACTCACTAACCCACACCTAACAAGCATCACACTAGATTTCATTTTGCTTGTTAGATTCTTGGTGTTTATGCAAGATAAAATCTGTGTTTATGAAAGAGTAATCAGAAGCCGTTGTAGCCAGCTGTGGGAGCGTCCTCCGCGGCCTCGCAGTCCAGAGTTCCACCCATTCTTCGATCCACGCTTCTTTTACTGTTCTCGTAATAAATGTTTTTTCTTGTTTTTTTTATTCTTAAGAAGTGAACATTAATATGGAAAAAATATTGTAAATTATTAGAGAATCTTAAGAGACTGTTGGAGATTAAATCGATATGATGTGACTGTGGAACATTAGTAAGTCCGGGACACAGTGTTGCCTAGATAATAGTCTTTGGTCACCTAACGTTTCTCACAACTTTGATGTAAATTATCTGTCCATGTGCGCGTGTATCATCCTAGCAGTCTTCACCTTGTTGTGTTAACAGAATCAAGAAATAGCTTTCTAGTCTATACTATTCCTGGTGCCTTCTCTTCGTCTCACCTCTGTTTAGTACTTTGCATTTGTCATTGTTAAAGGAAAGTGACCAGCTATCCGGTCACTGCTTGAGCAGTGGCCGGACAGATAAATCTCTGCAATTATGCATAATCCGCAAGTAAGGATACTAAAGACAGTCTTTTTAGTTGTTGTTTCATTTATTTAAACATTACATGTACATTTTATTTAACATGTATTTTTCATTAGTTTATAAATGAATTTAAACACTTATCAACTCGTAGGCCATTATCTGCCTTAACTGTATCCATGCTAGTGATTTGAGAGAAATCTTCATTTCTTAAGTGTTTCAAGAGAAGTTTCCTTGCAAACTTCTCTAGCACCTAACTGAGAATGGTCGATAATGAAGCTACTATGTGGTTGCACTACATTACTGTCTTCCGTTCCTTTTCCTCTTTTTCACTGATGAGTCGAAGAGTTAATGGGAGGCTCAAGTCCACAGCTACATCTTTCAGTCTCCACAAATACTATTTGTTTTTTACAGTAGTGTGGTGGGTGAGTGTTTAAGACTCACACGTTGTTTACAGTGACGTTGTGGTGAGTGTTTATGACTCACATGATGCTTACAGTGTCGTTGTGGGTGAGTTTTTATGACTTGTCGGTTGCTTACAGTTTACTCACCTAATTGTATTTACCTTGTTGGGCTTGCGGGGGTTGAGCTTTGGCTCTTTGGTCCCACCTCTCAACTGTCAGTCTTCTGGTGTACAGATTCCTTTGCTTCTCGAGCTCTATCATATCTGTACTTGAAACTGAGTATGGAGTCAGCCTCCATCACATCACTTCCTAGTGCATTCCATTTACTAACTACATTGACACTGAAAAAGTTCTTTCTAATGTCTCTGTATCTCATTTGGGTACTCAGTTTCCACTTGTGTCCCGTTGTACATTAGCCACTCGTGTTAAATACAGCAATCCATCCTTCTCTGTCCTGTCAAATCCCTTGAGACTTTTGTATGTGGTGATCATGTCTTCCCGAACTCTTCTGCCTTCCAGTAACGTGAGGTGCAGTTCACGCAGCTTTTCCTCATAACTCATGCCTCTTAGTTCTGGGAATAGCCTAGTGGCATACTTATGAACTATTTCCAGCTTCGTCTTGTTCTTGACAAGGTTTGGGCTGCATGCTGGCGCCGCATACTCCAGGACTGGCCTTACATACGTGGTATGCAAGGTTCTGAAAGATTCCTAGCACAGGTTTCTGAAGGCAGTTCTGATATTATCCAGCCTAGCATACGCCGCTGGTGTTTTTCTTTTGATGTGGGCATCTGGAGACAGGTTTTGCTTGATTTCAACTCCTTGATGTTGCTCTACGTTCGTTTCATGAAGGACTAAACGGTGTACTCACCTAACCTAATTGTACTCACCTAATTGTGCTTGCGGGGGTTGAGCTTTGTCTCTTTGGTCCCGCCTCTCAACTGTCAATCAACTGGTGTACAGATTCCTGGGCCTACTGGGCTCAATCATATCTACATTTGAGACTGTGTATGGAGTCAGCCTCCACCACATCACTTCCTGGTGGGTGTACTAGTGGGTGAGTGATTATGAGTAATAAGTTGCTTAAAGTAAGGTGGTGGATGAGTGTTCATGACTCACATGTTGCTTACAGTAACGTGGTGGGTGAGTGTTCATGATTCTTATGTTGGTTACAGTAAGGCAGTGGATGAGTGCTTATTGCCTAAATGTTAAAGTAAAGCTTTATACAATGTGTTTTACAACTTACTCTGTGGCGTTAAACCTTATCAAAAGTCTGATATCATTTGAAACTTTCTTTTGAAGTCCACATCAAAGGAGCACTTGCATGTTCATGTGAATGTCTGTCGAGTGACTGTTTGTGTTACTGTGTCTTAACTATACCTTAGCGATACGATTATAGACATCAATTCCATTACTTTCACATGTTCAAACAAACTCCAAAGTTCATGAACAGTAACAATTCAACAAATATTATTCATATTCAGTTTACTTATCCATTAATTTGGCAACTCACTAACCCACACACAACAAGCATCACACTAGATTTCATTTTGCTTATTAGATTCTTGGTGTTTATGCAAGATAAAATCTGTGTTTATGAAAGAGTAATCAGAAGCCGTCGTAGCCCAGCTGTGGGAGCGTCCTCCGCGGCCTCTTAGTCCAGAGTTCCACATAATGAATACTAATAGCTTCTTTTACTTTTCAAGTAATAAAAGTTTTTTCTTGTTTCTTTTATTCCTAAGATGTCAGTATTAATTTATATTTTTTTTTAATTTATCAGACAAACTGGAGAGAACACTGCAGAGCAAGTCAATATAAAAATCTTCAAATTTTTCTGCAAATTACCGACATAAAATTATCTATTAGATTCACGACCTGCCCAAAACGCTATGCGTGTTAGTGGCTTTACAAGATTGTAAAAATGTCAATGCTTTATACTCTCATAAAACCAATGTACCTTCTTGAATAAATATATAAATAAAAAACAAATAAATATGAATGTGACTGTGGAACATTAGTAAGTCTGGGACACAGTGTTGCCTAGATAATAGTCTTTTGATCACCTAAACGTTTCTCACAATTTTGATGTAAATTATCTATCCATGTGCGCGTGTACCATCCTAGCAGTCTTCACCTTGTTGTGGTAACAGAATCAAGAAATAGCTTTTTAGCCTATACTATTCCTGTTGCCTTCTCTTCGTCTCACCTATGTTTAGATGTAGTGTCCGTGGTGTAGTGGTAAGACACTCGCCTGGCGTTCCGCGAGTGCTTTGTCATGGGTTCGTATCCTGGCCGGGGGAGGATTTACTGGGCGCAAATCCTTAACTGTAACCTCTGTTTAACCCAACAGTAAAATGTGTACTTGGTTGTAACAACGATTCTTCGCGGCGAGGATCGTATTCCAGGGACCTGCCTGAAACGCTACGCGTACTAGTGGCTGAAAGATCTTTGTTTTTGTCAGTGTTAATGAAAAGTGGCCATCTGTCCGACCACCGCTTGAGCGCATCTAGATCTTCTTGTACTCTCCCTCAAACGTCTTCGTTTGTAAATCTTAGCAAATATTCATAATCTGCAAGTGAGGATAGTTAAGACTTTCTTCTGTTAGTTTGATGCTGATATCACAATTTAAATGATCTCAAATGATCTCGCGGAGGTACACTACTTGTGTTTTTTATTACCTGCAACTGTTCTCCGCTGATTTATCTTCATTCAGCATTACCTTCTGTTTTCAACCAATGATATGTTCTCTCTCTCCACACCAGCACTCCTTTAGTTATGAAATCCTGGTCTTCAATTTTGGGATGGTGACCTAAATGGAATTTTATTACACGTTTGTTGATCATCAATAAAAATACAGACAGCTAACCCATCTTCCCTTAGTTTTATCATTTTTATTTAAACATAACTCTTATAAACTCGTAGGGCATTATCTTAACTGAATCCATGCTGGTACTTTGAGAGACATCTTAATTTTTAAAGTGTTCCAAGAGACGTTTCCTTGCAAGGTTCTCTAGTGCCTAACTGAGAATGGTCGATAATGAAACTACTGTGTAGTTTAGTGGCTCCTGTGTCCTTTCATTCTGGCACATTGGCACTACATTGGCTGTCTTCCATTCCTTTGGCAACTCCCTCTTTTTCACTGATGATTCGAAGTCTTAATGGGGGGCTCAGTCCGCAGCTACACCTTTCTGTCTATCCAAATACCATTTGTTGTTTACAGTGTATTTTTTTATTATTATTTTTATTTTCTACCACAGACGTGGCCACACATTTGCAGTGCTAACCACCATATATATTTTCTTCTTTCCTCCATGGACAGTGTTAGAGATGTGTTAAACATATAAATTAGTGATTTATTGAACAATCAACCACAGAAGGTAATTGCAGTGCTTATAAAATGCTAATCTAACCTATATACAAAAATACATAAATACTCAGATTTACGTCTGCTCTACATAAACAGTGTTCGATGTGTCTCTTTACATAATGTCATTGATGTGCTTTTACAAAGGTAAATGGCAAATTTTACCAGCTTCCACATATCCTGTATACTCATTAATACATGCATTCATTCATTTATGCATACATAAATTTATTCATACATACACACATACAATCATTTGAAGACCCCCATGGAAATGAGTGACCACAGTGTATTGATATTTGAGTATCTGGTGGAGGTAGGGATAACCTATCCATGAATGGGATTGGAAGGGAAAAGACTAAATTACCGATGAGGAAAATATGACGAGATGAGGAACTTCCTAATAGGAATACCATGGGAAACAGAACTCAATGAGACTGTACAGGATATGATGGATTATGTCACCCAGAAGTGCCAGGACCTGCAGACAGGTTTATCCTGGCCCAGAAGAAGAAAATGAAAAGCAATAGAAGAATCCATGGTTCAGTCAGCTATGTAAGGCAGCGAAGGAATTGAGTACAAGAACATGAAGAAACTACCGGAATAACAGAACACCAGAGAGTAAGGAGAGATACCAGAGGGCCAGAAATGAGCACCTCAGAGTGAAGATAGGAGCAGAGAAACAGTATGAAAATGACATCACGAGTAAGGCCACGATCCAACCAAAACTACTCCACAGCCACATCAGGAGGAAAACAACAGTGAAGGAACAAGTGATGAAGCTGAAAAAAGGGGAGAACAGATACACAGAGAATGACGAAGAGGTATGTGAAGAAATCAACAATAGATTCCAGGAGGTCTTCACATTAGAACAAGGAGAAGCCCCTGCACTAAATGATGAGGCAAACCAGGCCACCTTGGAGGAATTTGACCTCCCCAGTGATGAGGTCAAAAGAACTCTGTTGGAACTGAATGTGACAAAGGCTGCTAGGCCTGACAGAATCTCACCTTGGATACTAAAAGATGGTGCAGAAGCACAAAGTGTGCCACTCTCTATGGTGTATAGCAGGTCACTGGAAACAAGAAAGCTTCTGGAAACCTGGAAGACCTAATGTAGTTGTCGGAAATTTTTACCCACTATATTTTATTATCTAAGAAATGTATTATTTCTATATCATATCTAAATCATTACAAAATTATATCAGAATCACTACAGATTCATTATACATCTGGATCCTACAAGACAATGCCGCTTATGGTCACGTATGACCATAGGGCCCTTGGTTGCCTACGTGACTTTGTGCATGATTTCTCAAAGATCCAGAAGCTTCTAGAAGGATTTCTTAATTAAAAAACTATTGGCACAATTTAATTGATTTCTGGTTCGGATTAAATCAAGTCCTTAACAAGAATCAATAGTGCTAGCAAGTACTACTTACAATCTTTAAATCTTTTATCTAATTATATTATAATCACATCTTATCTCAATCATATGTCTAGACAGTAAAAATAATCAATCAATATTTGCATGGTGTTCAACCACTGCAAACCACCTCTGCAGTGGTTGCAGAGCACCCACTGTTGCAGAGCACGAGGATGTTGGGGCACACGTGAGGAACACAAATGCAAGCAAGCCTGAATGGTCCCCAGGACTATATGCGACTGAAAACTCGCATATATTCATTGTGTTCCTCACGTGTGCCCCAAAGAATGAGGTGATTTGATAAAATGCTATGCCCAAGATTACCATCCGAGTGCCGGCGGGGAAGTGGTTCAAATAGCTTCGGCTATCACTTCCTTATGTCCGGTCGTGATGGTCAAGCGGATTAAGGCATCCTGTAGTTACCAGTTGCGTTGCTCCTGGGAGTATGGGTTCGAGTCACTTCTGGGGTGTGAGTTTTCAGCCATATATATATATATATATATATATATATATATATATATATATATATATATATATATATATATATATATATATATATATATATATATATATATATATATATACATATATATATATATATATATATATATATATATGCGAACAAGCCTGAATGGTCCCCAGGACTATATGCGAATGAATTATATTCATATATATATATATATATATATATATATATATATATATATATATATATATATATATATATGTATATATATATATTATTAGTATATTTTGATAGCAGTCTTTCCTGTAGACATATGTTATTAAATATGACCGAAAAAGTAAGATTAATAATTCTAACACGAATTTTCTCAATTTTCCTTATGTTTGTTTTTACTGATGACGGTAAATGAAAAATCAATTCTCCAAAATTCATTCTTTATTTCTTAGTCTGACGCGACACTTGAACGCGTTTCGTAATAACTAATTACATTTTCAAAGACTTTTAGTTTTCACACACAACTATAACCTGAAAGCACTAAACAGTTCTTTACTATGCTATGATTTAAACAGCTTTCATCTTTCATTTTATACCCGCGTTTTGGGTGAGGTGATATGTTACAACAGTTTTAAATGAGGTGAACAAAACTTTCAACAAAGGACAGAACACGAAAACAATGGATATTAACTGGATATTAACTGGGTAAATTGAAGGTATGAATGGAAGTAACTGCGGAAGGGCCCATATTTCTTGATGCTTCTATATTGGAGCGGGGTCTTGAAGTGGGTAGAATATAGTTGTGCATTAATTGACTGTTGATTGCTGGTGTTGACTTCTTGATGTGTAGTGCCTCGCAGATGTCAAGCCGCCTGCTATCGCTGTACCTATCGATGATTTCTGTGTTATTTGTTAAGATTTCTCTGGTGATGGTTTGGTTGTGGGAAGAGAGTATATGTTCCTTAATGGAGCCCTGTTGCTTATGCATCGTTAAACGCCTGGAAAGAGATGTTGTTGTCTTGCCTATATACTGAGTTTTTTGGGGCTTACAGTCCCCAAGTGGACATTTAAAGGCATAGACGACGTTTGTCTCTTTTAGGGCGTTCTGCTCCGTGTCTGGAGAGTTTTTCATTAGTAGGCTGGCTGTTTTTTTGGTTTTATAGTAAATCGTTAGTTGTATCTTCTGATTTTTGTCTGTAGGGATAACATTTCTATTAACAATATCTTTCAGGACCCTTTCCTCCGTTTTATGAGCGGTGGAGAAGAAGTTCCTGTAAAATAGTCTAATAGGGGGTATAGGTGTTGTATTAGTTGTTTCTTCAGAGGTTGCATGGCGTTCTACTTTCCTTCTTATGATGTCTTCAATGAAACCATTGGAGAAGCCGTTGTTGACTAGGACCTGCCTTACCCTACAGAGTTCTTCGTCGACTTGCTTCCATTCTGAGCTGTGGCTGAGAGCACGGTCGACATAAGCGTTAACAACACTCCTCTTGTACCTATCTGGGCAGTCACTGTTGGCATTTAGGCACATTCCTATGTTTGTTTCCTTAGTGTAGACTGCAGTGTGGAAACCTCCGCTCCTTTCCATGACTGTTACATCTAGAAAGGGCAGCTTCCCATCCTTCTCCATCTCGTAAGTGAAACGTAACACAGAATTCTGCTCAAACGCTTCTTTCAGCTCCTGCAGATGTCTGACATCAGGTACCTGTGTAAAAATGTCGTCAACATACCTGCAGTATATGGCCGGTTTCAAGTTTAAGTCGACTAAGACTTTTTCCTCGATAGTACCCATGTAGAAGTTTGCAAACAGGACACCTAGGGGAGAACCCATGGCGACCCTATCTACTTGCTTATACATGTGCCCATCCGGGCTCAAGAAGGGTGCCTCCTTAGTACAAGCTTGGAGTAGTTTCCTCAGGATATTTTCTGGCATGTCAAGGGGAGTACAGGCCGGGTCTCGATGCACTCGGTCCACTATCATCCCGATTGTTTCATCCACAGGTACGTTGGTGAACAGTGATTCTACGTCCAACGAGGCTCTTATCCCTGTAGTCTTTGAAAATGTAATTAGTTATTACGAAACGCGTTCAAGTGTCGCGTCAGACTAAGAAATAAAGAATGAATTTTGGAGAATTGATTTTTCATTTACCNTTTTTATTTGCTATTATAGATTCGAGTAACTTTCCCACAATAGACGTTAGGCTAATTGGTCGATAGTTAGACGCAAGTGATCGATCTCCCTTCTTAAAAACTGGTATCACATTAGCAATTTTCAAAACTGTGGCACTCTGCCTGACTCTATTGATTTATTAATATGATTGACAGTGGGTCACAAAGCTCCTCTTTGCATTCTTTCAGCACCCTGGCAAACACTTCATCCGGCCCTGGGGATTTGTTTGGTTTGATTTTACTATTTGTTTAATAACATCCTCCCTGGTAACTGCTAAACTAGTCAACCTGTCCTCGTCCCCACCCACATAGACTTGTTCGGCTGAAGGCATATTTTTAAGTTCCTCTTTAGTAAATACAGATACAAAATATTTGTTAAAAATACTACTCATCTCTTCATCACTATCTGTTATTTGACCTGTCTCAGTTTTTAATGGACCTATCCTTTCCCTAGTCTTAGTTCGATATAACTGAAAAAACCTTTAGGATTTGTCTTTGCTTGCCCTGCTATACGAACTTCATAGTTTCTTTTTGCTTTCCTTGTCTCTTTTTAACATTTCTAACCAGTTGTACGAATTCTTGTTCTAAAGTGACCTCCCCATTTTTAATCCTTTTGTACCAAGCTCTCTTTTTACCTATAAGGTTCTTCAAATTCTTTGTTATCCACTTTGGGTCATTAGTAATCGATCTATTCAATTTGTGTGGTATACTACGTTCCTGTGCTTTGTTTAGAATATTCTTAAATAAGTATATATTGAATCCACATCGAAATCCCCATTTACATCACCTATCGCTGGGTTCATGTCTCGCTCCAAGACCGGCCCACACCCCATACCCAAGACTTTCCAATCAATTTGACCCAAAAAATTTCTTAGGCTATTAAATCAGCTTTTCGAAAATCTGGCACTTTAACAGAATTTTCTCCTACAGGTCTATTCCATTCTATGCTAAATCTGATTTCTTTGTGATCACTGTTCCCTAGGTCACTCCCTTTTCGATGTCATTAATTTGTGTTTCCTTGTTAGTTAACACTAAATCTAAAACATTATTTTCCCGTGTTGGTTCCTTAATGTGTTGCGTAAGAAAGCAATCGTCAATTAATTCTAGAAAATCTTCTGCTTCACTATTCCGTTTTGTTCAACCAGTTTATTCCACTAAAATTAAAGACACCCATGACATAAATACTGTTAGATCTAGATGCCTTAGATATTTCATCCCATAGATGCTTTGCTTCCATTCTGTCTAAATTTGGTGGCCTATATATAACTCCTATTATAATATTATTTGCTTTTTCGTTTAATTCCATCCATATAGTTTCTGTGTGGCTCAGTTTTGATTCCCTCTTTGAGACTACATTTTCAAATTGTCCCTAACGTATATGGCTACTCCACCTCCTCGTCTAATATATCTATCTGTGTGAAATAGTTTAAATCCATTTATTTGATATTCAGCTAATAGTTCTCTATTATCTACATTCATCCACGTTTCGGTAAGTGCAATAATATCTATTTTTTCTGTGCAGACAAGAGCATTTTATTCGTTAATTGTATTTCTTAGACTTCTACTGTTAGTGTAATATAACCTAAGTGAATTGTTATTTTGAGGCCCTTCTCTTTCCCTCATCATTTTGCCAATTCCTTTCTCCCACAAACATAAGATGTACCTTTTGTATATATACAAATAAATAAAATAAATAAATAAATAAATAAATGCTAAAACTAAGGGAAGAATGGTTAGCTGCTTGTATTATCATTGATAATGCACTTGCTTACAGACCAGTGTCACTCACAAGCATCCCTTGCAAAGTACCTGACCGAATAATAAGATTAAGACTAGTTGCACACCTAGAAAGAATTAGGTTTGTAAGTAAACAACAACATGGCTTTAGAGCAGGGAAATCATGCCTGACGAACCTTCTGGAGATTTATGATATGGTAACAAAAATAAGGCGAGACAGAAAAGGGAGCGCAGATTGCATTTGTATGGACTTCCAAAGAGCTTTTGATAGAGTACCACACAGAAGGCTATTATACAAATTTGAGAGGTAGGCGGGAGTAGACGAAAACGCACTATCATTAGTAAGGAATTACCTGACAGACAGGTGTCAGAGAGTGACAGTGAGGAGCGAGGAGTCGGACTGGCGTAGAGTAACAAGCGGGGTGCCTCAAGGATCGGTGCTGGGACTCATTTATGTAAATAACTTGACTGCTGGAGTCGAGCCTATTATTTTAATTTTTGCAGATAAGCAAAACTAATAAGCAGCATTGAGACAGATGAGGATTGTAAGATTCACCAGGATGACTTGAACAAGCTGCAGAGCAGGTTCGAAAAATGGCTGCAAGATTTCAAGAATAACATGTGTAAGATGATGGAAATAGGGACAGAAGCCAGGAGACCGAAAGATATATATACAAAGAAGGGAAACTATCTCCATATAACGTCGACCTCACGTTATATGGAGGTAGAGAAATAGACCTGGGAGTGGACATAACACCAAACCTAACTTCAGAGGCTTATATAAATATAATAACGTCAGCCGCATACTCTACCCTGGCACAAGTCAGAACATCCTTCGGAAACTTGAACAATGAGTTTTTTTTTAGATCACTGTATACCGCCTATGTGAGGACAGTCTTAGAGTATACCGCCCCATCGTGGAGCCCCCATCATAAAAACACATAAGAAGCCCATAATGCTGTTAAAGTTTGTAACGATACTCGTCTCAGAGCTCCGAGGGATGAGGTACGAAGATAGACTGAAGGAGCTAAACCTAACGACGTAAGAAAAAGAGGAGTGAAATTAGGGACATGATACAAACGAATAAAATTCATAAAGGAATTGACAACGTGGAAACAGAGGAAATGTTTACTATGAATACCAATTGAACAATGGGAAGCGGATGAAAGCTTGAGAATCAGATGTTAGAAAGTTTTCTTTTAGCGTAAAGGTAGTGAGTAAATGAATGACCTAAAGGAGCAGGTTGTAGTTGCTAACTCCATTCATAATTTTAAAAGCAGGTATGATAGGGAAATAGGTCAGAAACTGTTGCATTAGACATCTAACGGCTAGGAAAGCGGGGTCATAGAGCTAGAGCTCAACTCTACAGGCAAAAATAGGTGAGTACAATAGGTTAAAATACACAAGTAGTGTACCCCGGTGAGATCATTTGGGTTTATTCAGATTGTGATATATGTCGTCAAACTAACAGATGAAATTCTTAATTATCCTAACTTGCGGATTATGCATAATTGATGAAATCTACTTATGAAGACGTTTGAGGGAGAGTACAAGGCGATCTAGGTGCGCTCAAGCGGTGGTCGGACAGATGGTCATTTTCCTTTAACACTGACAAATGCAAAGATCTAAACATAAGTGAGACGAAGAGAAGGCACCGGGAATAGTATAGGCTAGAAGGCTATTTCTTGATTCTGTTAACACAACAAGGTGAAGACTGCTAGGATAGTACACGTGCACATGGAGAGATAATTTACATCAAAGTTGTGAGAAACGTTTAGGTGACCAAAACACTATTATCTAGGCAACGCTGTGTCTCTGACTTACTAATGTTCCACAGTCACATCCATATTGATCTGATCTCCAATTTTCACTTTAGATTGCTCGATAATTTACTATTTTCTTTCCAAATTAATACTCACATCTTAAAATAAAAAAAAAAAACGTAAAAAAATCATATTACTGGAATAGTAAAAGAAGCATACCTCTGATGGTGGGTGGAACTCCGGACAGCGAGGCCGTGGACGACGCTCCCACAGCTGGGCTACGATGGCTTCTGATTACTCTTTCATAAACACAGTCCTTGTGTTTAGTCTTTAGTTTAGTCTGTCTTTAGTCGTTGTCTTGAGTCTTAAACACTCACCCACCACCACACTGTAGGAACATACGAGTGAAACACTCACCCACCACCACACTGTAGGAACATACGAGTGAAACACTCACCCACCACCACACTGTAAGGAACATACGAGTGAAACACTCACCCACCACCACACTGTAAGGAACATACGAGTGAAACACTCACCCACCACCACACTGCAAGGAACATAGGAGTGAAACACTCACCCACCACCACACTGTAAGGAACATGCAAATGAAACACTCACCCACCACAACATTCTGGGCAATTTCTCAGCACCCCCACCTTCCCCCCCCCACCCCTACCTCCCCCAGAACCCATAGTAACTACCGCACCGGAGGATGAGCCTATCCAAGTACAAATGCCCATGGAACAGCTTTTTGCACTAGTGGGGAGGATGGATGAAAATGGATATAAGAAAGTGAGCTTCAAGGTAATGTACTAAAGCATCGATGGGATTACCAACAAAGCAAGTGAACTGGCAGAAAGGGCACAGGAAGAAAACTTAGATGTAATAGTACTCAAAGGAACAAAATTGTCAGGAGTCATAACAAACGCTGTGTTTCCAAAGGACTACTATATAGTAAAGAAAGAGAGGGAAGGGAGAGGAGGAGGAGGAGTGGCCCTGTTGGTAAGGAACTACTGGAGGTTTGAAGAGATGTAAATTCCTGACTGTGACAGATTCAGAAACTATATAACGGGAAATGTGACAGTGGGTGGACCTAAGATAATAGTGGCAGTCATTTACAACCCTCCACTAAATGACAGAAGACCCTGACAAGAGTGTGACAGAAACAACATGGCTACCAATAATATAATAGAGAAAGCAGCTTCAGTTGCCTGCAGAACTCTTAATCATGAGCGATTTCAATATGGAAACATAGATTGGGAGAATGGGGACCCACATGGAGGTGAAGATACATGGAGAGCTAAACTCTTGGAAGTGACAACAATGAACTTTCTGACCCAGCATGTCAAGGGACCCACAAGAATGAGAGGCAATGACAAACCAACTAGACTCGACCTGACATTCACCTTGATTGAGTCAAAAATAAAGGAAGTCAAATTTGAAGCCTCCATGGGAATGAGTAACCACAGTATATTGACATTTCAGTACCTGGTAGAGGTAGGGATAACCTATCCAAGGATGGAATTGGAAGGGAAAAGACTAAATTACCGAAGAGGAAAGTATGACGAGATGAGGAACTTCCTTATGGGAATACCATGGGAAACAGAACTCAGAGAAAAGACTGTTCAGGATATGATGGACTGCGTCACCCATAAGTGCCAGGAAGCTGCAGACAGGTTTATCCCTCCCCAAAAGAAGAAAAAAGAAAAACAACAGAAGAATCCATGGATCAATAAGGAATGTAAGGTAGTGAAACAATTGAGTACAAGAACATAGAGAAACTGCAGGAATAACAGAACACCAGAGAGCAGGTAGAGATATCAGAGGGCCAGAAGTGAGTACCTTAGAGTGAGGAGAGAAGCAGAGAGACAGTATGAAAATGACATCGTGAGTAAAACCAAGACCCAACCAGAACCGCTCCACAGCCACATCAGGATGAAAACAGTAGTGAAGGAACAAGTGATGAAACTAAGAAAAGGAGAGAACATATACACAGAGAATGACAAGGTGTGTGAAGAACTCAACAAGAGATTCCAGGAGGTCTTGACAGTAGAACAAGGATAAGCCTCTGCACTAAATGAAGAGGCAAACCAAGCACCCTTGGAGGAATTTGACCTCACCAGTGATAAAGTCAAGAGGAATCTGTTGGATATGAATGTGAGAAAGGTTGTTACCATGGATACTAAAACAAGATGCAGAAGCACTAAGTGTGCCCCTCTCTATGGTGTATAACGGGTCACTGGAAACAGGAGACCTACCAGAAAGCTGAGAGACGGCTAATGTAGTCCCAATACAAAGAGGGTGACAGGCAAGAGGCACTAATACAGACCAGTTTCCCTAACTTGTATACCATGCAAGGCGACGGAGAAGATCGCGAGGAAAAGACTCGTAGAACATCTGGAAGGAAATTGGTTTGTAACCCATTAACAGCACGGGTTCAGAGATGATAAATCGTGCCTCACCGGTTTAATAGAATTCTATGACCAAGCAACAAAAATTAGGCAATAAAGAGAAGGGTGGGCAGACTGTATTTTCTTGAACTGTCGAAAAGCCTTTGACACAGTGCTCCCCCAAAAAAGGCTGCTACAAAAGTTGGAGGAACAGGCGGGAGTAAAAGGTAAGGTGCTCCAGTGGATATAGGACTATCTAAGCAACAGGAAACAGCGAGTAACTGTGATTGGAAAGACATCAGAGTGGCGAGATGTCACCAACTGTGTCCCACAGGGCTCCATACGTGGACGCCATCCTGTTTCTAATATATGTAAACGATTTTCCAGAGGGTATAGACTCACTCCTCTCAATGTTTGCTGATGATGAAGAAATTATGAGAAGAATCAAGAAAGATGAAGATAGACAGAGACTACAGGATGACCAGAACAAACTGGAGGAATGGTCTAGAAAATGGATACTAAAGTTCAACTCAGGAAAGTGTAAAGTTATAAAATTAGGCGAAAGGAGCAAAAGGCTGAATAAAATATACAATCTGGGAGGTGAAATCCTGTAAGAGTTAAACAGAGAGAAAGTTCTGGGGTTGATATCCAACCGAACCTGTTCCCAGAGGCCCACATCAAAAGGATATCAACAGGGGCATATGCTAGGTTGGCCAACGTAAGAACTGCCTTTAGAAACTTGTGTAAGGAATCGTATAGAACCTTGCATACGACTTATTTCAGACTAGTCATAAAATATGAAGCTCCAGCCTGGAGTCCATACCTAGTTAACACAAGACAAAGCTAGAAAAGATTCCGAGGTATGCTACCACACTAGTTCCAGAACTGAGAGATATGAGCTACGAGGAAAAGCTAAGGGAGCTGAACATTACGTCCCTGGTGAATAAAGGTGTAAGGGGAGACATGATAACCACCTGCAAAATGCTCAGGGGAATTGACAGGGTGGACAAAGACAAACTCTTTAGCACGGGTGGAACACGAACAAGGGGACACAGGTGAAAATTTAGTACCCATATGAGCCACAGAGACGTTAAAAAGAGTTTTTTCAGTGACAGAGTAGTTAACAAATGGAATGCATTAAGCAGTGATGTAGTGGAGGCTGACTCCATACACAGTTTCAAATGTAGATTTGATAAAGCCCAATAGGCTCAAGAATCTGTTCACCAGTTGATTGACAGTTCATAGGCGGGACCACAGAGCCAAAGCTCAACCCCCGCAAGCACAACTAGGTGAGTACATCAAATCAGCACTTGCATGCTCATGTGAATGTCTGAGTGACTGTTTGTGTTGGTGTGTGTATGTGTCCTTATTATGCCTGGACCATACATATATAGACATCATTTACGTTATTTACACTTATTCAAACACTCGAAAGTTCATGATCAGTAACAATTCAACAAATATTATTCATATACAGTTTACTTATCTATTAATTTGGTAACTCACTAACCCACACCTAACAAGCATCACACTAGATTTAATTTTGCTTGTTAGATTCTTGGTGTTTATGCAAGATAAAATCTGTGTTTATGAAAGAGTAATCAGAAGCCGTTGTAGCCCAGCTGTGGGAGCGTCCTCCGCGGCCTCGCAGTCCAGAGTTCCACCCATTCTTCGATCCACGCTTCTTTTACTGTTCTCGTAATAAATGTTTTTTCTTGTTTCTTTTATTCTTAAGAAGTGAACATTAATATGGAAAAAATATTGTAAATTATTAGAGAATCTTAAGAGACTGTTGGAGATTAAATCGATATGGATGTGACTGTGGAACATTAGTAAGTCCGGGACACAGTGTTGCCTAGATAATAGTCTTTTGGTCACCTAAACGTTTCTCACAACTTTGATGTAAATTATCTGTCCATGTGCGCGTGTATCATCCTAGCAGTCTTCACCTTGTTGTGTTAACAGAATCAAGAAATAGCTTTCTAGTCTATACTACTCCTGGTGCCTTCTCTTCGTCTCACCTCTGTTTAGTACTTTGCATTTGTCATTGTTAAAGGAAAGTGACCAGCCATCCGGTCACTGCTTGAGCAGTGGCCGGACAGATAAATCTCTGCAATTATGCATAATCCGCAAGTAAGGATACTAAAGACAGTCTTTTATTAGTTGTTTCATTTTATTTAAACATTACATGTACATTTTATTTAACATGTATTTTTCATTAGTTTTATAATTGAATTTAAACACTTATCAACTCGTAGGCCATTATCTGCCTTAATTGTATCCATGCTAGTGATTTGAGAGAAATCTTCATTCCTTAAGTGTTTCAAGAGAAGTTTCCTTGCAAACTTCTCTAGCACCTAACTGAGAATGGTCGATAATGAAGCTACTATGTGGTTGCACTACATTTACTGTCTTCCGTTCCTTTTCCTCTTTTTTCACTGATGAGTCGAAGAGTTAATGGGAGGCTCAAGTCCACAGCTACATCTTTCAGTCTCCACAAATACTATTTGTTTTTTACAGTAGTGTGGTGGGTGAGTGTTTAAGACTCACACGTTGTTTACAGTGACGTTGTGGGTGAGTGTTTATGACTCACATGATGCTTACAGTGTCGTTGTGGGTGAGTTTTTATGACTTGTCGGTTGCTTACAGTTTACTCACCTAATTGTATTTACCTTGTTGGGCTTGCGGGGGTTGAGCTTTGGCTCTTTGGTCCCACCTCTCAACTTTCAGTCTTCTGGTGTACAGATTCCTTTGCTTCTCGAGCTCTATCATATCTGTACTTGAAACTGAGTATGGAGTCAGCCTCCATCACATCACTTCCTAGTGCATTCCATTTACTAACTACATTGACACTGAAAAAGTTCTTTCTAATGTCACTGTATCTCATTTGGGTACTCAGTTTCCACTTGTGTCCCGTTGTACATTAGCCACTCGTGTTAAATACAGCAATCCATCCTTCTCTGTCCTGTCAAATCCCTTGAGACTTTTGTATGTGGTGATCATGTCTTCCCGAACTCTTCTGCCTTCCAGTAACGTGAGGTGCAGTTCACGCAGCTTTTCCTCATAACTCATGCCTCTTAGTTCTGGGAATAGCCTAGTGGCATACTTATGAACTATTTCCAGCTTCGTCTTGTTCTTGACAAGGTTTGGGCTGCATGCTGGCGCCGCATACTCCAGGACTGGCCTTACATACGTGGTATGCAAGGTTCTGAAAGATTCCTAGCACAGGTTTCTGAAGGCAGTTCTGATATTATCCAGCCTCGCATACGCCGCTGGTGTTTTTCTTTTGATGTGGGCATCTGGAGACAGGTTTTGCTTGATTTCAACTCCTTGATGTTGCTCTACGTCCGTTTCATGAAGGACTAAACGGTGTACTCACCTAACCTAATTGTACTCACCTAATTGTGCTTGCGGGGGTTGAGCTTTGTCTCTTTGGTCCCGCCTCTCAACTGTCAATCAACTGGTGTACAGATTCCTGGGCCTACTGGGCTCAATCATATCTACATTTGAGACTGTGTATGGAGTCAGCCTCCACCACATCACTTCCTAGTGGGTGTACTAGTGGGTGAGTGATTATGAGTAATAAGTTGCTTAAAGTAAGGTGGTGGATGAGTGTTCATGACTCACATGTTGCTTACAGTAACGTGGTGGGTGAGTGTTCATGATTCTTATGTTGGTTACAGTAAGGCAGTGGATGAGTGCTTATTGCCTAAATGTTAAAGTAAAGCTTTATACAATGTGTTTTACAACTTACTCTGTGGCGTTAAACCTTATCAAAAGTCTGATATCATTTGAAACTTTCTTTTGAAGTCCACATCAAAGGAGCACTTGCATGTTCATGTGAATGTCTGTCGAGTGACTGTTTGTGTTACTGTGTCTTAACTATACCTTAGCGATACGATTATAGACATCAATTCCATTACTTTCACATGTTCAAACAAACTCCAAAGTTCATGAACAGTAACAATTCAACAAATATTATTCATATTCAGTTTACTTATCCATTAATTTGGTAACTCACTAACCCACACACAACAAGCATCACACTAGATTTCATTTTGCTTATTAGATTCTTGGTGTTTATGCAAGATAAAATCTGTGTTTATGAAAGAGTAATCAGAAGCCGTCGTAGCCCAGCTGTGGGAGCGTCCTTCGCGGCCTCTTAGTCCAGAGTTCCACATAATGAATACTAATAGCTTCTTTTACTTTTCAAGTAATAAAAGTTTTTTCTTGTTTCTTTTATTCCTAAGATGTCAGTATTAATTTATATTTTTTTAAATTTATCAGACAAACTGGAGAGAACACTGCAGAGCAAGTCAATATAAAAATCTTCAAATTTTTCTGCAAATTACCGACATAAAATTATCTATTAGATTCACGACCTGCCAAAACGCTATGCGTGTTAGTGGCTTTACAAGATTGTAAAAATGTCAATGCTTTATACTCTTATAAAACCAATGTACCTTCTTGAATATATATATAAATAAAAAACAAATAAATATGAATGTGACTGTGGAACATTAGTAAGTCTGGGACACAGTGTTGCCTAGATAATAGTCTTTTGATCACCTAAACGTTTCTCACAATTTTGATGTAAATTATCTATCCATGTGCGCGTGTACCATCCTAGCAGTCTTCACCTTGTTGTGGTAACAGAATCAAGAAATAGCTTTTTAGCCTATACTATTCCTGTTGCCTTCTCTTCGTCTCACCTATGTTTAGATGTAGTGTCCGTGGTGTAGTGGTAAGACACTCGCCTGGCGTTCCGCGAGTGCTTTGTCATGGGTTCGTATCCTGGCCGGGGGAGGATTTACTGGGCGCAAATCCTTAACTGTAACCTCTGTTTAACCCAACAGTAAAATGTGTACTTGGTTGTAACAACGATTCTTCGCGGCGAGGATCGTATTCCAGGGACCTGCCTGAAACGCTACGCGTACTAGTGGCTGAAAGATCTTTGTTTTTGTCAGTGTTAATGAAAAGTGGCCATCTGTCCGACCACCGCTTGAGCGCATCTAGATCTTCTTGTACTCTCCCTCAAACGTCTTCGTTTGTAAATCTTAGCAAATATTCATAATCTGCAAGTGAGGATAGTTAAGACTTTCTTCTGTTAGTTTGATGCTGATATCACAATTTAAATGATCTCAAATGATCTCGCGGAGGTACACTACTTGTGTTTTTTATTACCTGCAACTGTTCTCCGCTGATTTATCTTCATTCAGCATTACCTTCTGTTTTCAACCAATGATATGTTCTCTCTTCCACACCAGCACTCCTTTAGTTATGAAATCCTGGTCTTCAATTTTGGGATGGTGACCTAAATGGAATTGTATTACACGTTTGTTGATCATCAATAAAAATACAGACAGCTAACCCATCTTCCCTTAGTTTTATCATTTTTATTTAAACATAACTCTTATAAACTCGTAGGGCATTATCTTAACTGAATCCATGCTGGTACTTTGAGAGACATCTTAATTTTTAAAGTGTTCCAAGAGACGTTTCCTTGCAAGGTTCTCTAGTGCCTAACTGAGAATGGTCGATAATGAAACTACTGTGTAGTTTAGTGGCTCCTGTGTCCTTTCATTCTGGCACATTGGCACTACATTGGCTGTCTTCCATTCCTTTGGCAACTCCCTCTTTTTCCCTGATTATTCGAAGTCTTAATGGGGGGCTCAGTCCGCAGCTACACCTTTCTGTCTATCCAAATACCATTTGTTGTTTACAGTGCATTTTTTTATTATTATTTTTATTTTCTACCACAGACGTGGCCACACATTTGCAGTGCTAACCACCATATATATATTTTCTTCTTTCCTCCATGGACAGTGTTAGAGATGTGTTAAACATATAAATTAGTGATTTATTGAACAATCAACCACAGAAGGTAATTGCAGTGCTTATAAAATGCTAATCTAACCTATATACAAAAATACATAAATACTCAGATTTACGTCTGCTCTACATAAACAGTGTTCGATGTGTCTCTTTACATAATGTCATTGATGTGCTTTTACAAAGGTAAATGGCAAATTTTACCAGCTTCCACATATCCTGTATACTCATTAATACATGCATTCATTCATTTATGCATACATAAGTTTATTCATACATACACACATACAATCATTTGAAGACTCCCATGGAAATGAGTGACCACAGTGTATTGATATTTGAGTATCTGGTGGAGGTAGGGATAACCTATCCATGAATGGGATTGGAAGGGAAAAGACTAAATTACCGATGAGGAAAATATGACGAGATGAGGAACTTCCTAATAGGAATACCATGGGAAACAGAACTCAATGAGACTGTACAGGATATGATGGATTATGTCACCCAGAAGTGCCAGGACGCTGCAGACAGGTTTATCCTGGCCCAGAAGAAGAAAATGAAAAGCAATAGAAGAATCCATGGTTCAGTCAGCTATGTAAGGCAGCGAAGGAATTGAGTACAAGAACATGAAGAAACTATCGGAATAACAGAACACCAGAGAGTAAGGAGAGATACCAGAGGGCCAGAAATGAGCACCTCAGAGTGAAGATAGGAGCAGAGAAACAGTATGAAAATGACATCACGAGTAAGGCCACGATCCAACCAAAACTACTCCACAGCCACATCAGGAGGAAAACAACAGTGAAGGAACAAGTGGTGAAGCTGAGAAAAGGGGAGAACAGATACACAGAGAATGACGAAGAGGTATGTGAAGAAATCAACAATAGATTCCAGGAGGTCTTCACATTAGAACAAGGAGAAGCCCCTGCACTAAATGATGAGGCAAACCAGGCCACCTTGGAGGAATTTGACCTCTCCAGTGATGAGGTCAAAAGAACTCTGTTGGAACTGACTGTGACAAAGGCTGCTAGGCCTGACAGAATCTCACCTTGGATACTAAAAGATGGTGCAGAAGCACAAAGTGTGCCACTCTCTATGGTGTATAGCAGGTCACTGAAAACAAGAAAGCTTCTGGAAACCTGGAAGACCTAATGTAGTTGTCGGAAATTTTTACCCACTATATTTTATTATCTAAGAAATGTATTATTTCTATATCATATCTAAATCATTACAAAATCATATCAGAATCACTACAGATTCATTATACATCTGGATCCTACAAGACAATGCCGCTTATGGTCACGTATGACCATAGGGCCCTTGGTTGCCTACGTGACTTTGTGCATGATTTCTCAAAGATCCAGAAGCTTCTAGAAGGATTTCTTATTTAAAAAACTATTGGCACAAATTAATTGATTTCTGGTTCGGATTAAATCAAGTCCTTAACATGAATCAATAGTGCTAGCAAGTACTACTTACAATCTTTAAATCTTATATCTAATTATATTATAATCACATCTTATCTCAATCATATGTCTAGACAGTAAAAATAATCAATCAATATTTGCATGGTGTTCAACCACTGCAAACCACCTCAAGTCCATCATCACCCAGCAAAAATCTGCTATCAGAATAATATCAAATTCTGCTTTCAGACAACACTAAGCCCCCTTGTTTAACTCCCTAAACATGCTAAACAATCTCACTCCATAAATTCTCTTGTGTCAACTACATTTACAAAACCCTGTTCTTAAATGCAAATCCTGCTCTGAAACTCTTCCTGGACAGATGTAATAGGACCCATTATCACCACACCAGAAATAAATATATCTTTGATATCCCCAGAGTTAAACTTAATCTGTGTAAACACTATGCAAATAAAGGGACTCAGTTTATGGAACTCATTCCCTATTGAATTGACAAGTTGTCCAACTTTTACATCATTCAAAATCAATACTAAAAAGTACCTAATTTCATCTTCATAGTTTTTTACCTTTTGCCTTAAAATTGCACTGTATCTATTGCTACCCAATCTCCCAACTTTTATGTTCCCAATTTGAACATCTTTACCATTGTGATCATTGCTGTCATCTTATATGTGCTCCCAATCTGCTGTATGGTGTCTATTAATCTTGTTTACCTGTATCTATTGCTACCCAGTCTCCCAGTCTTTATGTACCCAATCTGAACATCTTTACCATTGTGATCATTGCTGTCTTATATGTGCTGTCAATCTGCTGTATGGTGTCTATTAATCTTGTTTAAATTACCAATCAAGCTTTCAATGTAATCAATCAGAGTTTTAATATAACAATGTGCTTTAATATACTTACTAAGCTCTCTAATTTCATTTTTCTCTTGCAATGTATTTGTTATCATTTATCAATTCTGACAGAAATTACCTACTTAAAATTATCTGTTAGATTAAGGACCTGCCCGAAACGCTGCGTGTACAAGATTGTAATTACTGTACTATTCAATGTATTCTCATAAACCCGATGTACCTTCTTGTATTTATATAAATAAATAAATAAATAAATATTCATTGAAGGCTACCTTCTCCAAAAAGAAGAGAGGAGCCAACTCGGGAGTAAGCGACCTACTGCGTGCTTGAGGCAGAATGCGTGTGTTTACAAAACAGTGAAAATGTGTGATGGTGCCTTGCAAACAATTATTTGGCTTAGGACACTTTAACCAATTATTTATTTATTTATTATATATATACAAGAAGGTACATTGGGATTGCGAGGATATATAGCATAGTATTACATTCTTGTAAAGCCACTAACTAGTACGCGCAGCGTTTCGGGCAGGTCCTTAATCTAAGAACATTAAGTAGATAAATACTGGCAAAATTTATAAAAATGATAACAGGTACATAGCAAGAAAAAAATGGAAGACGAGAGAAATTGTAGGTATATTAAAGCACATAGGTAGCTCAGATTGATTGCATTGACAGCTTGAATGGTAGTTTAACAAAAACTTAATAGGCACAGTACAGCATATAGCTAGCACATAAAAGAAGACAGCAATGAATACAATGATAAAGTTGATTGGATTAAGTACATAAAGATTGTGAGATTGGGTATCACTAGATACAGAGCTAATTTAAAGCTCAGTGTAGGAAACAATGAAGATGAAACTGGGTACGTTTTGTTTTTGAATGAGGCAAAAGTTTGACAGCTTTTCAATTCGCTAGGGAGTGAGTTTCATAGACTAGGTCCCTTCACTTGCATACAGTGTTTACACAGATTAAGTTTGACCCTGGGGATATCAAAGAGATATTTATTTCTGATGTGGTGATAATGGGTTCTATTACTTCTGTCCAGGGAGAGTTTCAGAGCATGGTTTGCATACATGAGCAGGGATTTGCAAATGTAGTTGACACAAGAGAATGTGTAGAGGGAGTTAATATTTAGCATGTTAAAGATTTAAACAAGGGAGCTGAGTGTTGTCTGAAAGCAGAGTTTGTTATTATTCTGATAGCAGATTTTTGCTGGGTGATGATGGGCTTGAGGTGGTTTGCAGTGGTTGACCCCCCATGCACAGATACCATAATTAAGATATAGATTAGTGCATAATATAGTGAGGAGAGCAGAGTTAGGAACATAATATCTGATTTTGGAGAGTATACCAACTGATTTAGAGACTTTCTTAGTTATGTGTTGAATGTGGGTGCTGAAGTCGAGTCTCTTGTCTAGTGTTTCGGCCCTAATGGGACTCAACAGGGTTCTTTTCTGATGGTATTAGAGTTTGGGTATCCTGCCCCAAGTTAGTAGAGGCTTTCATGGGGTGAGCTCAGTAATGCAAGAAAAATAAAAAGGGGAGGTACATTAAATACACAAGTTTATCACTTTCTCTATATATAATTCTTTTCCCACCACCATATATAAATATAAAACTCTTAAACGGAAAATATTACTACAATATGTACATCATCGTCTCTCTCTGAAAACTCTGAACACTCGAAGCTCACTCCGTGCAGTCTTTTACCGGGTTCCCTTATCCGTGGCACTACCCTCAGCAGGTACCAGGAAACAACGACGAGTCTACCCTGGCCACGGGCCAGCCAATCACAATTCCACTAGGTGCTTCGTCGTGAAGGCCCACAACCACAGTCCAGCCTGTTGCTGGCAGGTACCAATCAGCCTCACGCTGTTAGGCCACTTCACGAGCGAATACTAGGGTTGCGAGACCTAGGCAGGAGCTTCGTGTAACTCGCTGGTTACTCTCCTCGGTCGACACCACAGTCGGCTGTCTCTTCTACCAGCCAGCCCCGGGTACAACGAATCCCGTCACTGCCACTCTTCAGGAATACAGTTGAACACTCTACAGTTCTTGTCCGGCGGCGGCTCACTGCTTCTATAAAGCAGACTGGTGTAGAGACCTTGGCTGCCTTAGGTAGACTGATTCTCCTTGTATCACAGCAGCCCTACGTTGACTCTGTGAATACAGATACATTATCAGTACACTGGGACACTACATGGGACCACTAGGAAACCTCACTTACTGGCTATGGCATTAACGTACAGCTTTTAGCTCAATAGATGGCGCTGGTCTTCTAATCACCACCTCACCACAGAAGTCAGCACCAGCTACCTCATGAGCTACCAGGACAAGAATCTAGTATGTCTAGCTGGTATATTCCTGCCACCACTAGATAGCGTCATCCATTTTGTGGGGTTTCGGGAGCGGTCTCACAGATGGCGTTGACGTCACTGCTCGTGCTCTGGCGATGAACTTGGGTTCGTAACATCTATGAATAGGCCAAGAAACTTTCCATCATTTTTATTACTGATGTAAATGTTGTCTATCTGTAGCTGAATTGCATTCGATGATTTGCTTCCAAATAAGATGTAGTAGGTCTTTTCTATGTTTAGTGTTAGTTTGTTAGTAGACATTCATGTGGACTTTTTTTTAATTCATTATTCACAACATTATTTAGTGTATGTGGGTTGGGGTCTGAATAGATGAGAGTAATATCATCATCAAACAATATAGGTTTAAGAATATTAGAGACATTAGGCAGATCATTGATATATATATATATATATATATATATATATATATATATATATATATATATATATATATATATATATATATATATATATATGCAAACAAGCCTGAATGGTCCCCAGGACTATATGCAACTGAAAACTCACACCCCAGAAGTGACTCGAACCCATACTCCCAGGAGCAACGCAACTGGTAACTATGGACGCCTTAATCCGCTTGACCATCACGACCGGACATAAGGAAGTGATAGCCGAAGCTATTTGAACCACTTCCCCGCCGGCACTCGGATGGTAATCTTGGGCATAGCATTTTATCAAATCACCTCATTCTTTGGGGCACACGTGAGGAACACAAATGCAAGCAAGCCTGAATGGTCCCCAGGACTATATGTGACTGAAAACTCGCATATATTCATTGTGTTCCTCACGTGTGCCCCAAAGAATGAGGTGATTTGATAAAATGCTATGCCCAAGATTACCATCCGAGTGCCGGCGGGGAAGTGGTTCAAATAGCTTCGGCTATCACTTCCTTATGTCCGGTCGTGATGGTCAAGCGGATTAAGGCATCCTGTAGTTACCAGTTGCGTTGCTCCTGGGAGTATGGGTTCGAGTCACTTCTGGGTGTGAGTTTTCAGCCATATATATATATATATATATTATATATATATATATATATATATATATATATATATATATATATATATATATATATATATATAATATATATATATATCTATATAATATATATATATATATATATATATATATATATATATATATATATATATATATATATATATATTAGTATATTTTGGTAGCAGTCTTTCCTGTAGACATATGTTATTAAATATGACCGAAAAAGTAAGATTAATAATTCTAACACGAATTTTCTCAATTTTCCTTATGTTTGTTTTTACTGATGACGGTAAATGAAAAATCAATTCTCCAAAATTCATTCTTTATTTCTATTTTATTCTTTATTCATTCATTCATATTCTTTATTCATTCTTTATTTTATTTTATTTGAAACAAACATAGGAATGTGCCTAAATGCCAACAGTGACTGCCCAGATAGGTACAAGAGGAGTGTTGTTAACGCTTATGTCGACCGTGCTCTCAGCCACAGCTCAGAATGGAAGCAAGTCGACGAAGAACTCTGTAGGGTAAGGCAGGTCCTAGTCAACAATGGCTTCTCCAATGGTTTCATCGAAGACATCATAAGAAGGAAAGTAAAACGCCATGCAACCTCTGAAGAAACAACTAATACAACACCTATACCTCCTATTAGACTATTTTACAGGAACTTCTTCTCCACCGCTCATAAAACGGAGGAAAGGGTCCTGAAAGATATTGTTAATAGAAATGTTATCCCTACAGACAAAAATCAGAAGATACAACTAACGATTTACTATAAAACCAAAAAAACAGCCAGCCTACTAATTAATGAAAAACTCTCCAGACACGGAGCAGAACGCCCTAAAAGAGACAAACGTCGTCTATGCCTTTAAATGTCCACTTGGGGACTGTAAGCCCCAAAAACTCAGTATATAGGCAAGACAACAACATCTCTTTCCAGGCGTTTAACGATGCATAAGCAACAGGGCTCCATTAAGGAACATATACTCTCTTCCCACAACCAAACCATCACCAGAGAAATCTTAACAAATAACACAGAAATCATCGATAAGTACAGCGATAGCAGGCGGCTTGACATCTGCGAGGCACTACACATCAAGAAGTCAACACCAGCAATCAACAGTCAATTAATGCACAACTATATTCTACCCACTTCAAGACCCCGCTCCAATATAGAAGCATCAAGAAATATGGGCCAATAGGCCCTTCCACAGTTACTTCCATTCATACCTTCAATTTACCCAGTTAATGTCCAGTTAATATCCATTGTTTTCGTGTTCTGTCCTTTGTTGAAAGTTTTGTTCACCTCATTAAAAACTGTTGTAACATATCACCTCACCCAAAACGCGGGTATAAAATGAAAGATGAAAGCTGTTTAAATCATAGCATAGTAAAGAACTGTTTAGTGCTCTCAGGTTATAGTTGTGTGTGAAAACTAAAAGTCTTTGAAAATGTAATTAGTTATTACGAAACGCGTTCAAGTGTCGCGTCAGACTAAGAAATAAAGAATGAATTTTGGAGAATTGATTTTTCATTTACCGTCATCAGTAAAACAAACATAAGGAAAATTGAGAAAATTCGTGTTAGAATTATTAATCTTACTTTTTCGGTCATATTTAATAACATATATATATATATATATATATATATATATATATATATATATATATATATATATATATATATAATATATATATATATATATATATATATATATATATATATTATATATATATATATATATATATATATATATATATATATATATATATATATATATAATATATATATATATATATATATATATATATATATATGCGAACAAGCCTGAATGGTCCCCAGGACTATATGCGAATGAATTATATTCATATAATACATTGGATTCTTGGCGGGAAGCGCTGGTGGGTGGACCGGCACCGGCACCTCTGCAGAAAATTTGTGTTAATTTCGTCTCCACTCACCGCTGCATGGCCTAACTGCTGCCCAGCATGAGTTAAGTGCATGGAGACTTAATATGCCATAACTCACAGTGAACCTCAACAGAAATCAACCAAAATTACCCAATTTTCGCCTGCATATCTACGACCCTACGGTTCCAAGGGGTTGTCATTGCCAGGGGGTGGTAATGGGGGACGAGCTCCCATGACCTATAAAATGCTCCTATATGGCATGCGTCTCAAATAGCCTCTGACAACCAAGTCCAACTCCTGGCCTGCACGGGTGGCTTAGTCTTTAAGTCCGGCGGAACTGCTTTTACCGACAGGAGAAGGGGCGAGGGCGTGCCTCTGGCGCCTTAAAACCAGCTGCTCCGGGTAGATGGGACTCGATAGCCTTGGAAGGCAGTCCATCTAGGGGAAGGAAAACCCCGATTTTAAACCTCTGCTGCCTTGCGGCCATACCCCTTTTCTGGGAAAGGCTTCAGGAGTCAACCTCGAGGAAAAATCCGGAGTTGGAGCCCCTAAGGCAGTTCGTTGTTGACGTCGACCTCGTTCTGGCAGCTCCTGCGACGTTGCTGGAACCATGTGTATTGGCATTTGCCTTTCTATTGGATAATTTCAGCAACGTGGAGAGGGGGGATTTGCTGCATGGGTAACAGCTCCTCCTCCATATCTACCTACCCAGGCTTTGCGCCCTGGAGAGGACACTCCAGCTTCGCCTCACAGCGTCGAACCAACACGGGAAGCGACAGTCTACCGGTTTTAAGTCTTCTGCTCGATTGGCGAAGAGTGTGACGCCAGGGGTTGCTTCTGACGGTGGGAGGGGTCATCGTGCCCCACTGGGCAGCTACCGCCCGCCTCAAGCTGGGCAAACCCCAGCCAATAAGGTGTTGCCTCGCCACGGTCCGTTAACCTCACTGGGTGCGTGGGGTTTAGGGTGAAAACCGACAAGCGGCCCGACAACTTTGCACCAAGCAATATCATACCCAAAAAGAAAATATCAACTGCCCTAAAGCTGGGCACATGGAACGTCAGGACACTGACACCAGGTTTCTCTGACGACCTGCAAGAAATCAATGACGCCCGAAAAACAGCAATCATTGATAGGGAGCTGAGCAAACTGCAGATGGATATTGTTGCTCTCCAAGAGACCAGGCTCCCTGGATCAGGATCTGTGAGAGAGAGGACCTTCTCTTTCTTCTGGCAAGGAAAACCACCTGATGAGACCAGAGAACATGGTGTGGGATTTGCCGTCAGGAATACACTGTTGGGATACATTATGCCACCGATGGGGGAAACCGAACGAATTCTGTCTCTGCAACTGCACTCCCAAACAGGACCAGTCAATGTAATTAGTGCATATGCACCAACCCTGACTTCTCCAGCAGAGGCAAAGGAAAAATTCTACGATGACCTCAACAGAGTCATAGCAAAAATCCCTGTAAAGGAGCCACTGTTTATCCTCGGCGACTTCAACGCCAGAGTGGGTGCCGAGCACAACATTTGGCCCACTTGTCTGGGTAAATTCGGCATAGGGAGGATGAATGAGAACGGGCAACGTTTGCTAGAACTCTGCTGCCTTCATGGTCTCTGTGTCACCAACACGTTCTTTGGCACAAAGCCTCAACACCGAGTATCTTGGAGACACCCCAGATCCAAGCACTGGCACCAGCTTGACCTGATTCTTACCAGGCGTGCAAGTTTACCCAGCGTCAAGATTACGCGTAGCTACCAGAGTGCTGTCTGTGACACCGACCACTCCCTGGTCTGTAGCAGGGTCAAGATGCAACCAAAGAAGATTCATCACTCAAAAAAGACGGGCAGACCTCGCATCGACACCACTAAGACCCGAAACCAGGACAAGGTGAAAGATTTTGCACGAGTGCTCGAGGAAGCTCTCCCTGGCCCAGCCGGGGTCACTGCCTGTAAAAGATGGGAACACTTCAGAGACGCTGTGTTCAACGCTGCCATTTCCACCTTTGGCAAGAAGACCAGCAGGTCGGCTGACTGGTTCGAGGCTCACTCGGAAGAGATGACACCTGTCATTGAAGAGAAGAGAAACGCCTTGGCAGCCTACAAAGCCTGCCCAAGTCAGCGCAACTTACAGATCCTTCGGGCCATCCGCTGCAAAGTACAGCAGAGCGCCAGGCGATGTGCCAACAACTATTGGCTCCAGCTCTGCTCCCAGATACAGACTGCAGCGGATACAGGCAATGTAAGGGGAATGTATGACGGCATCAAGCAGGCCCTCGGCCCAATCCAGAGGAAGACCGCTCCTCTGAAATCTGCCACTGGCGAGGTGATTCAGGACCAGACACTGCAGCTGAAGCGCTGGGTCGAGCACTACTCTGAGCTATACGCCAGGGACAATGTGGTCACCGAAGACGCCCTGAGCGCCATTGAGTGTCTGCCTGTGCTAATGGAGCTCGACAGCGAACCGACCCTCGAAGAACTCAGTGATGCCCTAGACTCCCTTGCTCCTGGTAAAGCTCCTGGCAAAGATGGCATTCCTGCTGAGACCTTGAAGTGCTGCAGAGGTAGCCTGCTCATGGAGCTGCATGAAATTCTCTGTCTCTGCTGGGAAGAAGGAGAGGTGCCACAGGACATGAGGGATGCCAACATCGTCACGCTGTATAAGAATAAAGGTGACAGGGGCGACTGCAACAACTACCGTGGAATCTCCCTCCTCAGTACTGTCGGAAAGCTGTTTGCTCGAGTCGCATTGAAGAGGCTCCAAGTACTTGCAGAGAGAGTCTATCCAGAATCACAATGCGGATTCAGAGCTGACAGGTCCACAATCGACATGGTCTTTTCCCTCAGACAACTGCAGGAGAAATGCAGGGAACAGAAGCAGCCACTCTTCATAGCCTTCATAGATCTGACGAAGGCCTTCGACCTCGTCAGCAGGGATGGCCTGTTCAAGATCCTCCCCAAGATCGGATGCCCACCCAGGCTCCTCAGCATCATCAGATCTTTCCATGAGAACATGAGGGGCACCGTGGTCTTTGATGGACTAACATCAGACGCCTTTGACATCCGAAGTGGAGTAAAGCAGGGCTGCGTACTGGCTCCAACCCTATTCGGGATTTTCTTCGCAGTTATGCTGCGGCACGCCTTCGGATCTGTCACGGAAGGCATTTACCTCCGGACCAGGTCGGATGGAAAGCTCTTTAACCTCGCCAGGCTGAGAGCCAAGACGAAGGTTCGGCTGAGGTGTCTGCGCGACTTCCTTTTCGCCGACGACGCAGCAGTCACTGCCCACTCAGCCGAAGACCTCCAACGGCTCATGACCCGCTTCAGCGAGGCCTCTCAGGCTTTCGGACTCACCATCAGCCTGAAGAAAACACAAGTCATGGGACAAGGAGTGGACTCCCCACCTGACATCGGCATCTCCGATTCCAAACTGGAAGTCGTTCACGACTTCGTGTACCTGGGCTCCACAATCTCTGACTCCCTCTCTCTTGATACGGAGCTAAACAAACGCATCGGTAAGGCATCTACTACCATGTCGAGACTGACAAAGAGAGTGTGGGCCAACAATAGGCTGACTGAGTATACTAAGATTCAGGTTTACAGAGCCTGTGTCCTGAGCACTCTCCTTTATGGCAGTGAGTCTTGGACACTCCGCGCCCGTCAGGAAAGACAGCTGAATGCCTTCCACATGCGCTGCCTTCGACACATCTTGGACATCACCTGGCAGGACAAGGTGACAAACAACAACGTCTTGGGGAGAGCAAGAATCACCAGCATGTACACAATGCTGAAACAGAGACGAATGCGCTGGCTCGGGCACGTTGTGCGAATGGGCGACGGCAGGATCCCCAAGAATCTCCTGTATGGAGAGTTGATGCAGGTAAAGCGTCCAACAGGCAAGCCCCAGCTACGGTACAAAGACGTATGCAAGAGGGACCTGAAAGCCATGGACGTCGATCTTGCTATATGGGAGACACTGGCTGCAGACCGTTCAGCCTGGAGGCAGTCTGTTCAAAGAGGTCTCTCCAAGTTCGAGGAGTCACTTGCCAAGGAATCGGAGGCAAAGAGACAGAGAAGGAAAGCCAATAGCCAGGAAGACAGACCAGAATCGGACTTCGTTTGTGCTCGGTGTGGGATGGACTGCCACTCTCGGATTGGCCTCATCAGTCACACCAGACGCTGCACCAGGATTGACAACCAAGGCGCAACTCCATAGTCTCCCGAGACTGAAGGATGCCTACTACTATCTACGACCCTGGTGCCAAGCGTTCACCATACGCCTATCCCCACTATAATTCTCCAAGTATCTATCTCTAGGAACACTATCAAGAATCTATCGACGAAAATATGCCCAAACATAGCAACAAGCAAGGTAGGGGTGCCTCTCGCTCTCCATCCTTAACTCCTAGAGATCTGAATGGAACACTGGCAACGCTGCAATCCTCGCCGATGTTGGTAAACACAGCATCCGCTCCCCCTCCTCACTCCCCCCCTTCAACTCAACTTGAATCTCTAGCTTTAGAATTCATCCAATCTATGGCTCCCTGTCTAAACTTCAAACCTCTCAGAAGTAACCAATGGCTGCAGAAACTTCACAACCTTGTGCTAAGGCAATCTGAAGCTATTTCGGCCCTCCAAGCCACAGTCACCCAACAACAACATACCATAGATCGCCTCCTTGAATCATCGACGAACAACAACCAAGAAATTCTCAACCTACAAACTGTTGCAAATGATGCAATGGATCAAATACGGAAGGTTCAGGCAGAGGAAACCCTCTCAGCTCAAAGCGACCTCCTTCAAAAGCTGGAAAAACAGATCGATCTCCTTCACATTCACCAGGCGGCTTCCGAAGATGACCTAGCAACAACAACTTCATGACTCCCTGATAATTAGCTCTACTGATCTACCTGAGGAACAACAAGGTGAGAATTGTTGTAACATAGCCCACACCCTAATTAATTCAAAGATCAAAGTCAATGTTGCTATCAAATCAGCTATCAGGATAGATAAAAACAGTCCCCGTAGCAGTAGGAGATTGCTCATCAAACTTGCAGATCCCTCTGTTAAGTCTGACCTTATACAATCAGCTGCTAAGCAAAAAAGCAACCTCTATATAAATGAGTGTCTTACAAAGCAGCGTGGATCCCTCCTCTTCAGGCTGCGTCAAATTCGCAAACGGAACCCTGGTCTTATCAAGCAGTGTTACACTAGGAATGGAACGATCATTGCTAAGAAGGAAAGTGCAGGAAAAAGATATGAAATAAAGTGTGACCAACAACTACTGGCCTTCTTTAGTGATTGTGGTATATCGGAAAACCTGAACCCGACCAATGCCAGTACTTAAAATAACTCTTTCAGTGCCTGAGCCTAACCTAACTTAATCTAACTTTGTCCAAGGTGCTGTCTCTGCATTACCATTTACCTAATGTTCTCTCATTCATATGATCTTCTAAATAATCCGTCAAGTCTCCATGCACTTATCCAAGCATCTACCTCAGTATCATTGTAAAATTTTGCTCTTAAATCTAATCTTACCCTATTTTTTAAATTTAAATTTAATTGTATTGATTTATGTCCTCTATTGTAAAGTAATTATTGATCTCACTTTGTTCTCTTAATTAAGTTCATACTAATTCTAGGTTAATAACTAAGCTAATTAAAACTTATTATCTTTAAGATTATTTTACTTTACAATTATCATTTGTCAAATTTTTTTATATATTCATCTTGACAGTCTCTACCGATTTTTTGTTCTCTCCACCAAACTTGTGTTTCCTCCATGGCTATCTAGTGTCCTTATTCTACTTCTATTTGTTTATTTTCTTTTGTTTATTTGCATTTATTGTTGTGTTTTGCTATAATTATTCTCTAATTTTAGTAGACTTAGTACTTTGTAAGCTTTTATTGTATTGTTATATTATTGTATTGTTGTGTTTTGCTATAATTAACTTTTCTATTGAAAAGTAATTATTGATCTCATTTTGTTCTCTTAATTAAGTTCATACTATTCTGGTTAATAACCAGCCTTTTTATGCAGACAAGTATAGACCCAGAACTAAACCTCTTATCCACTATCTATGACAATCATCACTTTAATGATCAAAATTGCAGATATTTTACAGCACATGATGTAAACAATGTATTAACACATAATCACAATATCTCTGTAATCAACTTGAACGTTAGATCCCTAGGAAAACACTTCGATGATGTTAGTGCCTTGATTGAAACTATTGACAACAAATTCTCTTTTATTATACTTACTGAAACGTGGTTGAAAGAGGACACTACTCAACTCTTTAACATGCCTAACTACTCAGCAATTCACAACTGTCGTCAAATTCAGAGAGGTGGTGGTACTGCTCTTTACTACCACCAAGAACTAACATGCTTAAATATAATTAGAACTAGAGACAGCTGTGGGGAGTATATCTTCGCCAGTTTCAGAGTCAAGGGTGCCGAGTCTGTCCTGTCTGTGGGTGCAGTCTATAGAATTCCTAACACTGATGTGTCCGAATTCAATTCAAACCTTAGAAATCTAATACTCGATAACAGACTGAACAAAAACCATCTAATTATCGCAGGGGACTTTAATATTGACCTCTGCGAGCCTGAACACCCTACTGCTGTTAGCTTCCTCAACTGTATGAATTCCTGCTTCCTCATACCCTTAATCACTAGACCTACTAGAATCACTGATAGTACGGCCACGACTCTTGATCACATTTGGACCAACATAACCTCTCCGCTTACTTCAGGTATAATCACCGATAGCACTACAGACCATTACCCCACATTTCTCTCAACTAACATTATCAAACCACCTCTTGAGTCAAGGGAATTAAGCTTTAGGCTGCACAATGAAACTGCTATAGACAATTTTATAACTGCTGCTGATAATGTCAACTGGGAATCCGAGTTAGGTAACATAGGGGACATCAACCTAGCAGTGCAATCTTTTCTTCAAAAGACTCTTAACCTTTATAACACCCACTGTCCTAGGCTTTCAAAACAAGTCACAACCAAAAGGCTTAACAATCCTTGGCTTACAAAGGGAATACTTAAATCCATTAATAAAAAACATGACCTTGAGAAGAAGTATAGGTTAGGAACCGTCTCCAAAGAATTTTCAAAGAATTACTCGTTATTGCTATCTAAAATAATTAGACGAGCCAAAACTAAATTCTACGAAGATAGATTTACCCAAATAAAGAGCAACATTAAAAAAACTTGGAGCACAATCTCACAAATATTGGGATCAAAGAAGATTTTTAATAACAAACCAACACTCCTGTCCAGTAACGATGGTCAGCTTTCAGCCTCTGATTCTGCTATTGAGTTTAATAGGTTCTTCTCTTCCATTGGGTCATCCCTTGCAAATGATATTCCAACTTCCAGTACTGATGTTAAGGACTATCTTACAGGTAACTATCCACAGTCTCTGTACCTAAAGCCTGCTAATTCCACTGACGTCAATGAGATAATCCTTTCCCTTAAAACCAAGTCTAGTGCCCTTGATGAGATACCAACTTTAATTTACAAAAAAGCCTCCAGATCTTTAGCCCCTGCTATTGCATTGCTCTTCAACAAGTCACTTGAACTCCAAACCTTTCCAGATATTCTAAAGAAAGCGAGAGTAACCCCTGTCCACAAATGTGGTGATCTCACAGATGTTAACAACTACAGACCTATATCAATCCTGCCTAACTTGTCAAAAATATTTGAAAAACTAATCTACAAGCAGCTTTACTCTTATCTAGCCAAACACAATATACTTAGCTCTTGTCAATATGGCTTCAGACCCAAAAAAAGCACTAACGATGCACTTATTAGTATGATTAACTTGATTCATGCAGCTCTTGATAAAAATGAGTTCCCTGTTGGGTTATTTGTGGACCTGCGTAAGGCTTTTGACACTGTCAACCACCAAAACCTTCTTCTTAAATTACATCATTATGGAGTCAGAGGACACTCCCTGCAATACCTCAAATCTTACCTTACTGACAGGCTCCAGTATGTTTCTGTGAATAATTCAATTTCTCCCACCCTACCCATCAACATCGGTGTTCCTCAGGGCAGCATACTTGGCCCTCTCCTCTTTCTCATCTACATTAATGACCTTCCAAATGCCTCCCAACACCTCAAACCAATTCTTTTTGCTGACGACACAACCTTCATTTACTCCAGTCCTGACCCCCTTGCTCTAAATGCCACAGTAAATACTGAGCTAAATAAAGTCCATCTTTGGCTAACTGCCAACAAACTCACCCTTAACATTGACAAAACTTTCTATATTCTGTTTGGCAATAAATCCTCTAATCAAATAAATCTCAAAATTAACAATACCCAAATTTGTAACAAATTAGATGGTAAGTTCCTTGGCGTTCTCATTGACCACAAGCTGAATTTCCAGGGACACATTCTAAATATATCAAAAAAAGTTTCAAAAACTGTTGGCATTCTCTCTAAGATCAGATATTATGTACCCCGACCTGCCCTGGTGACTCTCTATTACTCCCTCATCTATCCATATCTCAACTATGGTATTTGTGCTTGGGGTTCTACTACCCAAAATCATTTACGTCCTCTAATTACTCAACACAAAGCTGCTATTAGGACAATATCCAACTCTGGCCCCAGACATCACTCGGTACCCCTACTCAAATCTCTGAATATGTTAGATATTAAGTCACTGCACATTCTCTCATGTGTATCATACATATATAAAACGCTGAACTGTAATGCCAATCCTGAACTCAAAAGCTTCATTGCTGGTTGTAACAGAACCCATGAGCACCACACCAGAAATAAATACAGTTTTGATATTCCAAGAGTACGGCTTAATCAAACTAGAAATGCTCTACAAATCAAGGGACCCAGAATGTGGAATGACCTCCCCAACCATGTTAAAGACTGTACCTCTCTCAACCAGTTTAAGATTAAAACTAAACACTACCTAATAAATTCCCTGTAACCTACCTACCTTTTTTTTTAATCAATGCTGTTTGTCAACATTTTGTATTTGTGCTGCTTTTTCAGTCATGTTCCCCCTTTTTCTCATCTTTATTTGTATTTGTTCTCAACACATTTTATTCTTTATGCTCAATTAGTATTAAGTTCTAGATATTAATGTTCTTCCTGCCCGAAACGCATTGCGTAATTGTGGCTTTAGGCATTGTATGTACTAGCTTTATCTATAATTCGATCCATTAATGTAACCTCACTTGTATGTATATACCTTACCTGAATAAACATATTTATTATTTATATATATATATATATATATATATATATATATATATATATATATATAATATATATATATATATATATATATATATATATATAATATAATATATATATATATATATATATATATATATATATATATATATATATATATATATATATATATATACATATATATATATATACATACATATATATATATTATCATTATCACCAGTGATTACTCTCTAGAACTGGGGGAGTACCTGGATAATATATCTACAAGGAAAAATTCCTAGAACATATCTAAATAAGTGTAGAGTGGAGCACACAAGGTATCGCTGTCTCCACCTCCACCATCATCACTTATCTAACCTATTGCAACCGCAATTAAGGACATAATCAATTAGCAAGGTTACTAGAACATTATACAGGAAAGCTGTGATATAAAATATCATGCCTAAACTCGACAAGAGAGATATTCGGTCTGGCACACTTGTCAGACAGGCACCCGGTACTCAGAGAAGTATATTGAATGGTATTTTGTGTATCAATTGGCCAATTGTATGCTTGTATAACTTTAATATATCCAATAATCTGTCTGTCGGTTATAGGGTTATGCAATGCCTCATATTTTAGTGAGTATTCATTAATCTTACAGAAACTGAATCTTTTCCAGGACCCCCTAGACACTCGTTAGGTTCACTTCTTCATAAGTGTCCCTAGTCTGGGAACAGTTTCAGTTAGGCTGACTGAATCTCTTTATATAAACTGAATATATCTATATATATACTTGAACATATAAATTAATATAACAATTGCTTGCTTAGTTATCTTTAATTTATAATATAAGTTTAACCTATTGAATATAATCTTTAGTACTTAGTTAACTAGTTCTGGTATTTAGACCACATTTAAGGTAATTTAATATCATACTTCTACAATTTTATTTGTTGTGTTTATTGGTATAGTACTGCATATTGGTTGTTGATAATTATGGTGCTAGGCTGGACTATGTACATGTTTAAATCACAGAACCCGTGTTCAGTCATAGAACTGAATTGATTAAAATTTTATCCTTCTATTAAAAATACAAGCAGATGTGAGATAATTGCCTGCAGGTGGATTGTGGATCTTCAATCAAACTCTTCATTCACCCCCACCTGCCCCTTACAGCCCACAGTCTGTCATTAGGAAAAGAGGAGCTAGGATTTACGACCCTAGCTAGAGATTTTAGTTGAATTAATTTTGCATACAGTAATTTTAGTTTTTAGTACAATACAAGCCCCTAGTAGTTCTCCTCTCATATCATTCCTGGCAGTTTTTCCTACATTTATGGTCCTTCGTTTACTGAATATTTCAATAGCAAATTCATAAGAAACTTCTTGATTTTGCATTGGAATATTTTTTACATATTATATCCTAACCTAGCTAACAGGCAATATATTTTTTTATATATATATATATACAAGAGTTGTTACATTCTTGTACAGCCACTAGTATGCGTAGCGTTTCGGGCAGGTCCCTGGAATATGATCCCCACCGCGAAGGATCGTTGTTACACCCAAGTACACATTTTACTGTTGCGTTAAACAGAGGCTATAGTAAAGGATCTAAATCCTCCATGGCCAGGATGCGAACCCATGACAAAACGCTCGCAGAACGCCAGGCGAGTGTCTTACCACTACACCACGGAGACTGTAAAGATATTTATATATCTAAGTGAACAAATTGTTTACAGTGATTTAAGGCCACCTTATCCATTACCTAGTAAGCATTCATAGCATTCTAGTAACTGTTCTGTTTCAAAAAACACAGTACTTAATTTTATCAGTTGTCACAGATGTAGCGAGTTAATCTTATACTCGCTCCATTATCTCATTATCTTCATACCATAACTAATTACAGAAGCTACAATCCTTTCCCCAATACTCTCCTCACCTTGTTGGAGGGAGCTGAGGTGTAATCATCATATAACCCAGCGATGGGAGAACAGCAGACCGGTACAATCTCAAGTCAAGAATTTAGTACTCGGCTTGGGCAGTTCCAATCGACCCAAGACGTTACAGCTTCGACACAGAGTAGACAGCAGACTACGACCGCATCGAGCCGCCACGCTCTCACTCCCCGAGTTCAGACACTCACAATTGAGCCGCCACGCTCTCCCACATAGAGCTCCACGACTCGGGCCTCACTCAGCTCTCTGCTCTGCTCCAGGCTTCGTCTCAAACGTCTACGACACTGCTGTACCCAGGACTACTAAATAAATATGAAACTCATTAAACACTGTGTATATAATCTACCCAACAACGTAATATAATCGTACGTTACATTGGTGACCCCCGAGAGTTTCGACGATACCCAGCCACGATGGACTACAACATGGATTCTCACTGGACCTTTACTCCTGCTGTTGCTTGCTGTGGACCGCTGCCACCTGTCACGGAACGCTGCCAACACCCTCGCCACAGCTATGATTTTCACCGCGATCGTCTCTGCATTTTCATCAACTACAGCTTCCTGCACAGCGAGCGTTACTTACTCATCTGACAGTTTCATCAGCAACTACATCATGTGGGATCTACAGCCTGTCCTGCCGACTCTCCGTCGCTGCCAGGGCACTGCTTGTTCTACAGGGACTCCCACAACAGCTGCTCTTTCATCAGATTCATCTACACGTTCGCTGCTGTTATGAACAATAGTGGGCTTGCTATGGGGGAACTGGTACTATTAAGGGGTAAGGGTAAGTAGAATACAGAGGTATCAAAAATGGGAGAACTAAAAGGCCCGGCCCCCAAAGTAAAATATCCACAGTAATAAATGCTTGCTACTAAACCCGGTTAGTCTAGGAATAGATTATTGTACTCCCACACAGGAAAAAGGGATACTCTGTTCAAACTTACTTATTTATTAACCCTTTAACTCCCCCCATAGACAATCACACCAATAACAATATAATACTAACTTTACCACACAATCTTACGTTTAACAGCCTTGGTCCACGTAGACAGGATACAAGGTTTTACACTGAAAGCAAGCTAGGGTAAAGCTCTACTATAAAACACTTGAGGTAGTCAGCTTAGGGTAGGGGACCACGTGTTTACACTGGGACCCCCGTTAGCATAACAGGTAAGGTAAACACTTAAAAACACTTACTACACCCCAGGTATACTACTCTACACATAGAACAAGGGTATGCCACAACATAACCATAAAAATAGCAAAGAAGACTTAACCAGACGAAGATACAGAAATAAATAAATAAGAGGAAGGAGAGGCACTTCCTTCCACCACAGCCAGCCAGCAGAGAAGGGCGAGCCAGTCTCTCGTCTCCTCCTCCGTGGACTAATGCTGCCGGCAGACTGTTCAACTAATCATACCGGCGCCCGATACAAAGTTTACTCAGGTTTACTTTACAAATGATTAGACAGTATTAGTAAACATAGTTGGTGCCTATTTTATTATTTAATAATCAACCCCAAGCTCAATCTTTAAATACTCTTCGAGAGACAAGACTAGTATTACGACTGGCAGGGAAGATACGACAAATGCAACTCGCAATGCGTGTTTACTCTATGGTAGCTCAATAAGCTCAAATTTTGACCTCTGGTTTCCCTTTAAAGAACCCAGAGTCGTAACAGCTGCATTCTGATACTCTGCCGACTCAAGTACCTTGCGCAGTACAGGACTTACAGCTTGCATTTCCGACTCTTCGTCGCCTCCAGGACAATTCAGCTCTAGCAGTGATTCCCTCGTTGTCCTAACTACGTGCCTACATTACCTCCTATTGTCCTGGTGCCCGAGCCCATCCGCCCCGGATCTAAGTGCTCCACCAGCGACCCAAGGACGCAACAATCATGCACATTCTTCTCTCCTGCTACATCGAGCTTGTCCACACACTGCCTGCATCTTTTGGTACCGGACTACATGTTCCACAACGACCACGTATTTTTTGTTATATTGCTTTCCTCCATTCCCTGGCAGGGGGAGTCCTGTAGCGAGTTAATCTTATACTCGCACCATTATCTCATTATCTTCATACCATAACTAATTACAGAAGCTACAATCCTTTCCCCAATACTCTCCTCACCTTGTTTTAGGGAGCTGAGGTGTAATCATCATATAACCCAGCGATGGGAGAACAGCAGACCGGTACAATCTCCAGTCAAGAATGTAGTACTCGGCTTGGGCAGTTCTAATCGACCCAAGACGCTACAGCTTCGACACAGAGCAGACAGCAGACTACGACCGCATCGAGCCGCCACGCTCTCACTCCCCGAGTTCAGACACTCACAATTGCGCCGCCACGCTCTCCCACATAGAGCTCCACGACTCCGGCCTCACTCAGCTCTCTGCTCTGCTCCAGGCTTCGTCTCAAACGTCTACGACACTGCTGTACCCAGGACTACTAAATAAATATGAAACTCATTAAACACTGTGTATATAATCTACCCAACAACGTAATACAATCGTACTTTACACAGACATAACTGCCTCTTATATCATATATACCATTATATATACCTCACTTGTTGCAACATATACACACATTAATATAGTGTATTATCCTGCATTATCTTATCAGGTATACACACATTAATATAGTGTATTATCCTGCATTATCTTACAGGTAACTATCCACAGTCTCTACCTAAAGCCTACTAATTCCACTGATGTCAATGAGATAATCCTTTCCCTTAAAACCAAGTCTAGTGCCCTTGAAGAGATGCCAACTTTAATTTACAAAAAAGCCTCCAGTTCTTTAGCCCCTGCTATTGCATTGCTCTTCAACAAGTCACTTGAACTCCGAACCTTTCCAGATATTCTTAAGAAAGCGAGAGTAACCCCTGTCCACAAATGTGGTGATCTCACAGATGTTAACAACTACAGACTTATATCAATCCTGCCTAACTTGTCAAAAATATTTGAAAAACTAATCTACAAGCAGCTTTACTCTTATCTAGCTAAACACAATATACTTAGCTCTTGTCAATATGGCTTCAGACCCAAAAAAAGCACTAACGATGCACTTATTAGTATGATTAAATTGTTTCATGCAGCTCTTGATAAAAATGAGTTCTCTGTTGGGTTATTTGCGGACCTGCGTAAGGCTTTTGACACTGTCAACCACCAAAACCTTCTTCTTAAATTACATCATTATGGAGTCAGAGGACACTCACTGCAATACCTCAAATCTTACCTTACTGACAGGCTCCAGTATGTTTCTGTGAGTAATTCAATTTCTCCCACCCTACCCATCAACATTGGTGTTCCTCAGGGCAGCATACTTGGCCCTCTCCTCTTTCTCATCTACATTAATGACCTTCCAAATGCCTCCCAACACCTCAAACCAATTCTATTTGCTGACGACACAACCTTCATTTACTCCAGTCCTGACCCCCTTGCTCTTAATGCCACAGTAAATACTGAGCTAAATAAAGTTCATCTTTGGGTAACTGCCAACAAACTCACCCTTAACATTGACAAAACTTTCTATATTCTGTTTGGCAATAAATCCTCTAATCAAATAAATCTCAAAATAAACAATACCCAAATTTGTAACAAATTAGATGGCAAGTTCCTTGGCGTTCTCATTGACCACAAGCTGAATTTCCAGGGACACATTCTAAATATATCAAAAAAAGTTTCAAAAAGTGTTGGCATTCTTTCTAAGATCAGATATTATGTACCCCGACCTGCCCTGGTGACTCTCTATTACTCCCTCATCTATCCATATCTCAACTTTGGTATTTGTGCTTGGGGTTCTATTACCCAAAATCATTTACGATCTCTAATTACTCAACACAAAGCTGCTATTATGACTATATCCAACTCTGGCCCCAGACATCACTCGGTACCCCTACTCAAATCTCTGAATATGTTAGATATTAAGTCACTGCACATTCTCTCATGTGTATCATACATATATAAAATGCTGAACTGTAATGCCAATCCTGAACTCAAGAGCTTCATTGAAGGTTGTAACAGAACCCATGAGCACCACACCAGAAATAAATACAGTTTTGATATTCCAAGAGTACGACTTAATCAAACTAGAAATGCTCTACAAATCAAGGGACCTAGAATGTGGAATGACTTTCCCAACCATGTTAAAGACTGTACCTCCCTCAACCAGTTTAAGATTAAAACTAAACACTACCTAATAAATTCCCTGTAACCTACCTTACCCCTCTATTGTCAACCCATGTCTGTTATTTTTTTTTTAATCAACGCTGTTTGTCAACCTTTTGTATTTGTGCTGCTTTTTCAGTCATGTTCCCCCTTTTTTATCGTTATTTGTATTTGTTCTCAACACATTTTATTCTTTATGCTCAATTAGTATTAAGTTCTAGATATTAATGTTTTTCCTGCCCAAAACGCATTGTGTAATAGTGGCTTTAGGCATTGTATGTACTAGCTCTATCTATAAATCAATCCATTAATGTAACATCACTTGTATGTATGTACCTTACCTGAATAAACATATTATATTATATTATATTATCTTTAATCAACTGATTTTCAGAGATGCTCATTACAAAATACTCTTTAAAAGAGTGTTTTTAACACAATAAGAGCATTTCATTACAATATATATCCATAATCAACTGTATCAAACCCTATTACAGGTAAATCCAGTAGGCAATTCTACTGTATGTTATCAAACCCTTATTAGAATAATACATCTTGTAGTGATTTTGCAAAAATAGTGCCATTTACTATTTTTTTTTTAAATTATTACAAAATTTACCAATTTGGTGCATACGGATAACAAACCAAATTTTTACTTTTAATAATTGAGCATCTGTTACATCCAGATTCCAGGGAGGAAAGGAAGGACGATCTTTGGAATCATTTCCTAAGTAGACAGGAAAGCTCATTTAACAAAATACATTAATATTATACATATTTTTATCAGAAAAGAAAAAATATATCTGAAATTCTGAAATTCGGAAAATCCAGATGACGTCTAATTCTTCACCTGCTACAGAAACAGAAAGAAAACGACACTTATAAAGTGTCTAAAAAATCACTCGACTCAACAGCTTGACAGATGTCAAGAGTTAGCTAATCAAGTATCTCTTGATTTAATCATTTTGAATAACAGAATTAAATCTTCAGTTGAAAAATTTGATCAAATCAAAGACCTTTCTGAGACTTATTTAGCAGAAAGAGCAAATGCTGATTTAACCCAAAGGAAACTTCAGGACATCAGAGCTGAAACAGCAATTTACAAAAGTAAAATCCAGGATCAACTAGATCCTTTAATCAAACTTGCATTACTAGCAGTAGCCCAACCAAATGTGAGCACATGCACTCAGTTTGGTACCTCAACTATCCCACATGTAGCAGCCAAGCTCCCAAAGGTACAATTACCATGTTTTGAGGGCAAGGAAGAAGAAAATTTGTATGCCTTCTGGAGATCTTTTGATTATTTAATACTGTTACGACTCTGGGTTCTTTAGATGGAAACCAGAGGTCAAAATTTGAGCTTATTGAGCTACCATATAGTAAACACGCTTCGCAAGCTGCATATGTCGTATCTTCCCTGCCAGTCGTAAGACTATTCTTGTTTCTCAAAGAGTATTTAAAGATTGAGCTTGGGGTTGATTATTAAATAATAAAATAGGCACCAACTATGTTTACTAATACGGTCTAATCAATTGTAAAGTAAACCTGAGTAAACTTAGTATCGGGCACCGGTATGATTAGTTGAACAGTCTGCCGGCAGCATAGCTTTCGGAGAGGGAGACGAGAGACTCGCGCGCCCTTCTCTGCTGGCTAGCTGTGGTGGAAGGAAGTGCCTCTCCTTCCTCTTATTTATTTATTTCTGTATTTTCGTCTGGTTAAGTCATTTTTGCTATTTTTTATGGTTATTTTTTGGCATACCCTTGTTCTATGTGTAGAGTAGTATACCTGGGGTGTAGTAAGTGTTTTAAAGTGTTATTGTACTAGTTATTCCAAAGGGAGTCTCAGTGAAACCACGTGGTCCCCCTACCCTAAGCTGACTCTTCCCCAAGTGTTTTATAGTAGAGCTTTACCCTAGCTTTTCTTCAGTGTAAAACCTTGTATCCTGCCTATGTGGACCAAGGCTCTTAACGTAAGATTGTGTGGTAAAGTTAGTATTATATTGTTATTGGTGTGATTGTGTATGGGGGGTTGTTAAGGGGTTAATAAATAAGTAAGTTTGAACAGAGTATCCCTTTTTCCTGTGTGGGAGTACAATAATCTATCTCTAGATTTACAGGGTGTAGTAGCAAGTATTTATTACTATGGATATTTTATTTTGGGGGCCGGGCCTTTTAGTTCTCCCATATCTTGATACCTCTGTATCCTACTTACCCTTACCCCTTAATAGTACCAGTTCCCCATAGCAAGCCCACCATTTTTCATAACAAATACGCTCTAATGCCTCTCTCACCAAGGCTATTAAATATTTGTATTTACAAGGCCAAATGAGGGGAAATGCATTGCAGATCATTGCTAATTTGTCATGCACAGATGAAGATTATGATCAAGCCATACAATTGTTACATGATAAGTACAGTGGATACTAGTTAGGAAACTTGAAGGCCTACTGGCCACTTCTATCAGTTGAAGGACAAAGTCATCACTTAGCTAAACAGCCCATTGATAATGTCAATCCAAGTATTATCATTCATCTAAGATAACTATAGTAATGCAAGAATATAATCTTGATCACTTAATTTCATGCTTTCACTGGAGTGAAAGCAGCCCCAGAAAATCTGAAGACAATCAAGCATCTCAAAGAGACTTACTTAATAGAAAAGACAAAGCCGAGAAAAAATAAAAAGCAAAATGCTTCATCATATCATGAAAAATGTAGATACACATTATTACAGGCACAATTCATCCTTTAAGGAAATCCTTGGAGGAGTACAAGTGTTACATACTTGTATCAATATCATATCACAAGAAAAAATAACTAAAAGTGAATCTTTGGACAAAAACAAAAATGTCCCAACTGCCAGTCAAAAAATAAGGCAACAAAACTCCTCTTCTGCAACAGAATTCCTGTCCCCCTTTTAAATAACAATAACAGGAGGGGGGATTCCTGTCCCCCCTTTTGAATAACAGAAGAGTAATGTTGGCTCATATATGCTATATTACCCACAGTTAGCAGAACTGTAGGAAATCAAGCTTCCAAGACAGATAAGACAAAAGGAGCTACAAGTGCTCCAAGATGTTTATTCTGTCAGGAAGCACATTCCAATCAATGCACAGCCTATGAAGATGTAGACTGTGCTAACAGGAGTAATAATCAATCTACATCACAGGCAAAGCCGAAAGAAGATAATTCTTCACCAGCTATACAATTTTATAAGGTACAGGGTGATGGTAATGACTTAGTAGCATAAACAATTACTACAGATACATTACATTCTGCACAGCTGGAACTAATCAATCAAGGAGCTTGCATTCAAACAATAGTACTGGATATTGAACCTTTAACTCCTAATAAATCACTCCATACAGAAACTGTAATAGTGACTTCATTAGGTAAAGAACAGTCACCACTTAATATCCCCACCTGATGGATGAGGGATTGGAATCTGTGCATAGATTGTGGGAACTTGATGCAATAGGAATAATTCCTGAACAACCAAGTCCTGATGATGTCTGTACGAATATTCAATACTTAGAAACTGTACAATATCATGATAGACAGTACTGGATAAGGTTACTGTGGAAGATCAACCATAAAACCTTACCTACCAACTATCACATGGCTTACAGTCAATTTAAATCTCAATTAGCAAAGCTAAGACGAGGGCCTGAACATTTAAAAAAATAAAAATTTAAATGTTTATTCAAGTTTATTCAAGTCTTGTTTATTCAAGACCCATTATCACCACACCAGAAATAAATATCTCTTTGATATCCCCAGGGTCAAACTTAATCTGTGTAAACACTCTATGCAAATTAAGGGACCTAGTCTATGGAACTCACTCCCTAGTGAATTGAAAAACTGTAAAACTTTTGCCTTATTTAAAAACAAAACCAAAAAGTACTTAATTTCATCTTCTTAGTTTCCTACACTGAGCTTTATTTTTTGCTCTGTAACTAGTGTTACCCAATCTCCTAATTCTTATGTATTTAACCCAAACAACCTTATCATTGTGTTCATTGCTGTCTTCCTTTATGTGCTAGCCATTTGCTGTATTGTGCCTACCAAATTTTGTCAACTACCATTCAAGCTTTCATTGCAATCAATCTTAGCTACCTAAGTGCTTTATTATACTGTACCTACAATTTTCTCTCATCTTTTTTTTTCTTTTTTCTTTTCTTGCCATGTAACGGTTATCATTTCTTTTTTATAATTTTTGCTAGTATTTACCTACTAAAAATTTTCTTAGATTAAGGACCTGCCCGAAACGCTGCGCGTACTAGTGGCTTTACAAGATTGTAATTACCATATTATATATTCTCACATTCCCAATGTACCTTCTTGTATATGAATAAATAAATAAATAAAATAAATAAATAAATAAGTAATGTACATACATACAAGGGATGATACATATATTGATGAATTTATAGATAGAGCTATGTCGGGGTTCACCATAAGAGGGTGAGCAACAGTATACAAGATATCCTCTCAAAGTGGTCGCACTATTAGCGATAACCGTTACTCACCGAAGCCCTGCGGGTCTTCACTCAATCCTCGCGGCGCCACTGTACGCCAGGAGAATTTCCCAGTCGATCTCCAACCGGCCTCTTTAAACGGAAATGAGTGGGAACACAGCGTTTCTCTCTCACAACTGTGTGCCCGCCCCGACAAGGGCTCTAATACTATCTGCAAGGTCACCAACTGGTGTTTCCGTGTCCAGTAACACGTCAGCGGTATTGTGGAATTGTGGTAACAGTGGCAGGAGCACACTAAATAAATCTAAATATCAGGCAGGTGTGTATCTCTATCACTCTCACCTTTTCAGTGATTAAGTAGCAGCAAGAATTATGGAGGGGTAATACAAACGAGAAGGAATTTTGTATTTTACTTAAAACTCAAGAGATCATATTCATTTATCAACAGGCAAGCAAGTACAATGCAGAAGTCGCTCTCTCTTCATACATAATTCGGGACACACCGAATGGGCAACACTCTCCCCCCTCACGTCAATGTCAAAATCAGCTGGGCGACTCTCTCACTGAGCGAATGTTCGTTTACTTGTTTGTCTGGCGTGAGGCACCTGTTTCTTTAAATTCTCAAGTATCACTATATTGGCAAACCACACAATATTTGCTATGATGGCAATGGAACACAAATGAATCACTGCATTGATCTTGAGCTCAAACACATATTTCTGTATCAATAAACACAGTAGCTCACAGTAAGGCATTAAACACCGTAATATCACGGTAATGATAATAAATGTAATAAGACCTGCACTATCCTTCAACACCATAATTTACTTAAATGGCAATGACACAGAAACACTGTACACATAAAGTTATTCAATACACAAGCATATATATATGGATCAATTCATTAAATCAATAATAGTATGATAAATACTGGGCACACAGCCTATCACCAATAACTGGTACACTTCATATATATATATTCTCTGGCATAAGTTATAATGTTAATGTCACATGAAAGAATTCATCAACCGACACAGCAATTTCTTCAATAATAATACTAGTGCATCCACACTGCAACTATATCCTGTGAGAGCTTTCTACAGCCCCACTTCCCACAACTGTGTTCTACCGTGACATTGGTGAGCCTTGCTCACGTCATAAAATACTCTGGCTAAGTAATATAGCTGACTAAAGGGAATTGGGAGGGAAACTGAATCACCTACTTCCACCTCACTGTGCGGACTAGCCCTCTGGTGAGAGTTGAATTGTAGCTCCTGGTCCCGGCTCTCGCCTCGTTGTAGAGAACGCCCCCACACACACACTGATGCGTACTCCAGGAACTCAACCAACGTCCCAACGTAAACGCGTCGTCTCCGTGCCTTTCCACTGCAGGTCCGTGCTCCTCCACGACTTCTGGGATGGTTGCAGTCGGTCTCCTGGCCGTCGACTTCTCCTCTCAACTACGGCTGCCAACCTACTTCTCGGCTGCAGACGTCCTGATTCCCAATTAGTTTTCTTCTTCCCCACTGGTTCCCGGTGAATCGGTCCAGCCAATACGTCGTCACAAAAACGGGTGATCTGTCTCAGACGTCACATACGTCACTGCACAGACCTCGCTTCTTCTTGCACAGTACCTGTCCCCAGAGCACTTGTTGCTCAATATTCCGTCGATTCCCTCTCTGGCTCAACACATGAACGAAGGAAGACTTCACAGGGTACTTGCAGACTTCGGGTGACGCGTGAAATCACGGGAAGGGAATTACTGTCAAACTGACAGACCAACTTTCGCACATCCGACCTTCCTGACGCCGGGTTAGACTGGTATTACTGTCAAACTGACAGGACCATCGTTCACACATCCAACCTAGTTGACGTGTCGGTCAAACTGGTTCCCTCACGGTGGATCGGCCCAGCCACTACATCGTCTCCTAACCGGGTGAACTGTCACAGACGTCACATACGTCACTGCACAGACCACTTCTTGCAACGCACCTGTCCAGGAGCACTTGTTGCTCAATTTCCGTCAATTCCTTTTCTGGTCCAACACATGAACGAAGGAAGACCTCACAGAGTGCTGCAGACTACAGGAGACGCGTACATCCACCGGAGCTTGGGTAAACTGTCTCACTGACAGGATCCCCGGTCGCACGTCCAACCTCCCTGACGTGCCGTGTGAGACTGGTCGCGCCGTAGAGGCGCGATCTCTGGACCCCCCTCGCTCTCGTGACGTCATACCCCAGGGGCGGTTTTCATTGGCTCCTTGTGCCACGTCACTGTCAGTGACCATCTGGTGCCACTGACGTCACACAGTTTTGGCGGCAAAACGGAGGGGCCAGCGCCATATTGGCGTCCTAAAGGGCCTAAACAACAGGCCAAAACTTCCTTCTTTTGCGAATTTCTCGCAAACGC